>JAVTVY010030036.1:0-13364 GCA_036873755.1 Hanleya hanleyi
AATGGGCTTGTGTGCATAACAGCTACATGTACCTGTCAAAACTGCGATTTCATTTCAGACAAAGTAGAATTATTTAGTCGAGTTGCAACAGAAGATACAAAGAGAGGCCAAACTGCAGGCAGCCTTAAAGAATGCCTCTCAATACCGGTGCTAAAAACTAAGGCGGGTGTATCTCTCAACATTAAACCACCTTCGAATTCCCTCCTATATGATAAAGTGGATAAAACATGCCACACTATGACTGAATTAAACAAAGCTTCGCTACAGGAGAATGTACAATTTGTGGCGAAGGTTAAGAAGTTATTGGGAAAGGAAAATGAAGTTGATGTAGCATTTGACACATCATATAACAACAGACCGCAACAAGGTTATGAAGCAGGAATGCAATCATTTACATCAATGATTGAACTGAATACAAATAAACAGTTAGTAATAGGCATGCACACAGCAAATAAAACATGCCTGAAAAAGAAAACCTGCAAGCACACAACATGCACAAAGACTTATCCCACACACGACTCAATTTCCTCTACAGAGGCCAAAGGAACAAGAAAACTACTTGCAGATCTGCACAGCACGGGCACATTACAAGTGGAATCGGTCACCAGTGATGACAGTGCTCAACTGGGAAGTACACTCAAAAAACTTTCCAGAACTTCTGGAAATACCATCAAACATAACATTCTTTTTTGTCACAGCAAGTTCAGCAAGTGAGATCCCTTTCCTCAATTCATGGCTAAGACGGATAAGAAAACAGAGCACCATACATAGAGGAAACAAACTTTTAAGTACCGGAATCGGCGGTACTTGTCAAGGAAAAGAAAATGCAACCGAGCATTACTGCAAAATTCACTATACAGAGACAATTCTTTAACAAGTCCAGCAAATCATGCATATGCAATAAACCCACACCTGCACTGAAATCAAAAACAAATTTGTGAATGCCTCTCAGATAATTACCTCACACCAGGCATCGACTAAAGCCATAGTGGCCCCGGCATTCACCATTTGTAGCACAGATATTCCATGCAGTGTTCACATGTGCCGGCTCCAAGGACAAATGGTTCACATTATGTAATACTGGGGACAAACGAGCAAAGCCACGCCGTTCTATTAGTGTGCCGCTCAAGTTTCGCTTTAAATTTTCCGATTTCCTGCTCAGTCAGAGCAGAAGAAAAAACAATGGACATGATTGCCGGGGCGACTTTATGACAATAATAGCTGAAAGACCAAGTATATGACATTTTTAATTATTATGTTTATTATGAATGAATAAATGAATGAAGCTTAATTAGCATTATGCTACTCTTATACAGGCATGATTACATCAACTGTGTATTTGCAAACTGTGCATTTGGGCCATAATGGAAACTAGTTCTCAAACTAATTGTGTAACCCTGGATAAATAAAGGTTCTATCTATCTATCTATCTATCTATCTATCATTTGTTTCATCCACAAAATGCGCTCATTTCAAAAGAAAATAAAAAATCTGAAACTGGATGACCGAGTACCAGGCCGAGATAGGAAAATCTACATGCAAAAACTATCCTCTTGCATGAGGAGCCGGGTACGTTTAGAAATTGCACGTGCAAGAAAATCGGGCAGATCTGAAACCAAGTTTCCGACAAAGTCAAATCAGCATTAGCAAACATTGTTCCTTGTTTCTGGAACAGGCACACAGACTGCAGAAAAAATCTCTTGCTTGCCGTGCTCACCTGAATGGTTATTCAAGTGAGTTTCTTTCATATGGAAAACATTTGGATATGTTTAGCGAGAAAGATTTCACCAAAATACAAGCGATACTAACGTAGACGTTCTGTATCGTTGCTTTGAGAAAAATTGCACATCTCCTAAACACAAATCAGTGTGAAAGTTTACATCACTGGGTGTACACTTATGCCCCAAAAAGCACCACATGGAGCTGGAACAATGCAAGTTTGTGTCATTCAGCAGCAAACTGAGGCGCTGGGGACCAGAATGAGGCTCAGGAAACCAAACTAAGGCTCAGGGAACCAGATTGAGACTCAGGGGATCAGAACGAAGCTCAGGGAACCAGAAGAAGGCTTGGGTATCAGAAGGAGGCTCAGGAAACCAAATTGAGGCCCAAGGAATCAGAATGAGGCTCATGGAGTCAGAATTAGGCCCAGGGAACCAAACTGAGGATCAGAAAACCAAAGGGAGTCTCCGGGAACCAGAATGAGGCTCAGAAATCCAAATTTACCAGGAGGACCTAGAAGACCAGATTGAGGCTCAGGAAACTAGAGTGAGGACCAGTGAGTGGGTAAATACAACTATTTCAGTTATATCAAATAGGACTATTCCACTTATATCACGACATTTGGGAACCATTCTTTTTCACACCCAGAAATCACATGAGTAGGATCCTATCCCTTTTCTCACCCAGGAACCCCACATTGCCCCAATTAGTCGCCTCTTACGACAAGTTCTTTCAGGGGCTGAGGCCTATTCTTACCATGACCTGAGGCTCAGGGGACCATATTGAGGCTCAGGGAACCAGAATGAGGCTCAAGGCCCCAATGAATGGAGGTACTACAGGGTAGCTGCTGTGTATGGGTGCACTATGATTAGCGTGGGGTGATTATCAACTTAGAGGATAGAGGGCGAGTCATAAGACAGCAGGGAGGCAGGGTGGGGGTGCACCAAACCCTTGGGGTTGAGATTTGGCAGTTGATCATCAGCAAATCTTCAGTTTTACTCAACAAAATATGTGTATGCTATCTGGATATTACTTACGTTTTTAGGTTTTGTCAGGAAAATGAACGTTCACTCGGATGTTGATATCTTTGTCTGTGATGTCCTCGTTTTCATACTTGTGGGGTGGATAGTGGCGATTGCCTCCCCTGGAAAAAAAACCAACCATATTTACTTAGAATTTATCAATAAACTATATTGCATACCAGTAAATCCTCCAATAATTCATTCATCCTGTCAAAATTCAATCACCCCCAATTCTGTAGTCAAAATTCAATCACCCCCAATTCTGTAGTCAAATTCAATCACCCCCAATTCTGTAGTCAAAATTCAATCACCCCCAATTCTGTAGTCAAAATTCAATCACCCCCAATTCTGTAGACAAAATTCAATCACCCCCAATTCTGTAGTCAAAATTCAATCACCCCCAATTCTGTAGACAAAATTCAATCACCCCCAATTCTGTAGACAAAATTCAATCACCCCCAATTCTGTAGGCAAAATTCAATCACCCCCAATTCTGTAGACAAAATTCAATCACCCCCAATTCTGTAGACAAAATTCAATCACCCCCAATTCTGTAGACAAAATTCAATCACCCCCAATTCTGTAGACAAAATTCAATCACCCCCAATTCTGTAGACAAAATTCAATCACCCCATGGGTAGTCAAATTCAATCACCCCATTGGTAGTCAAATTCAATCACCCCCAATTCTGTAGACAAAATTCAATCACCCCATTGGTAGTCAAATTCAATCACCCCATTGGTAGTCAAATTCAATCACCCCCAATTCTGTAGTCCAAATTCAATCAGTCGATAACATAAACTTGATCACTCTCTAAAATCATTAAAATAATGAAGGGTTTGTCTACTGTGACACTCAATGTTATTTAAATCGAATGGTGACGGCTAGTTTTAGAGGTGGTGGAAGCCGGAGTACCTGGAGAGAATCACCGCCCATTACCATGTATCTGGCCAACTGTCACACATGCGCCATCAGGGCCCAAACCCAAGCTGGTTCAGCGGTGCGAGACCAGTGATCACCAGTAAAATGCCTTAGACCACTCCGCCACCGTAGGCCCTTTAAATTATTGGTGACATGCTGGCCATCACTTTCAATTTTAGCAAGGCTGTCACAAAATAAACAATTTGTTCATTGTACTGGAGTAAAACATCTATTGATATCCTACCTCTTGACACTGGCCAGTCGCTCCAAACATGATCCTAACAGAGTGTGCTTACTAATAACTTGAAGAATTTCACACACTCTTGATAAAGCTCACTCCCTGGATACGTACTCCCACATAGTAAACCACAGTAGATGCCATCCTCTCTCCTCACTCAGTCTGCATGGTGATTGTTCGAAAACAAACAGGTCAATATTGAAGAGAATGCTTTAAATGTGATTAAACTTACTAAGGTTTTATTTTGGAGGTCTGGAAAATTTTGTATACATGTACATTAAGAAAAAATATTAAACAGATTTCTGAATAATATTCATATATTGTTTGAGGGAATTTCTGCCAATTTAATACTCAAACTATTAGGCTTTAATCTTGTCAGAAAGTAAATGTTAAAATAATTGAGCACATATGCTAGCTGTATTGCCTCTCTGTGCTTGAAATTGACCACAATATGGTAGAATCTGATATACTCACACATCAGGGTTCTGGGTGTCAGATCTGTTTTATGACCTGACAGAACACTTTATCCCGGATGGATCTCTGAAAGACCGAAGTCAACATGAAATGAAATGAAGTTTCATAAAATGTTTGGAGGTGGTTAGCTCAAGAGAATTTTGATTATGGCAGATCTTTCATGTAAGTTCCAGTATTCAGGCCTCAATATTACTGAAAATAATGTCTTGATGCATTATTGTACCCAGAAAGACTATTGTTCTGCTTGGACTCATGACTCTTACATGGAGGATTGGCCTAACTCATGGTTTTGTTATTATACTGATCATGGAGAACATTATACAATACAGATGGTCATGGATAAGATAAGGGAAGCAATTTTCAGTTTCGAACGGTCTATATTCAGAGGGCATGCATGTGGAGGGGGCAGGATTCTTGTGCCCTGGTATATGGCACCTCATACATGTAATGCAATGCATGGATACATTTTGATGCATCAAATACATGCATTACCATCCTAGTACGACGTTCTGGATCCATCTTTCGTTGTCTTTATGTGGAACATATACAATGATATGACAAGTCACGACCTTTTAGCACCAGCCAATTTAAGAGAAAAGTAACTATTACTCATGAATAGGAGGTCTTTTGTAAGGATAAATTATTTTATCTTGTATCCTCTGTCGAAAGTCCTAGACCGGACTCTCAATAATTGTAATCCGTATTCAATACGTGCTCACTTCATTAGCCTCGTATTTCATAAAGAAGAACCATTTTAGGTCCAATCCTATAGCTCCACATGTTTCTAGCCAATAATCCAAAACCCTGCCCCCATTGAATCCTTCGCCCCATGCCATTTGTTGTGACAGACAAATTTGATTCTCTTTACTAATCCATGACCATCGATATAGCATGTTTCAGGGAGATAATCCATCTTGGACATTTTAACACTTCTCATCCCAGTTCAGCAGGTAAAAGTGATTAGACAGTCCTTTTTTCTCAGTGTTTTTCAGAATTACAAAAACAAGCTGAGTAGCTAGCAGGTTCTCCGCCAAGTAGCCTGTTTGGGAGCATACAGCATATATGCTTCCAATATCTCCTTAAATATAAATTGGAAAGTGGATATGTGTATGTGGAAAGAAACATTTATCTGGAATTGTTGAGACAATTTGAGGAGGTTTGGGAAGCAGTTAAATGGGTAGTGTAACACTGGAATGCAAGTCTGCAGTTGTATTCGATTTGTGGATGGCGAGGTTTATAAATCGATGGGTGGAATAGATCAAGATATCGTGTTCACAACACAGATGGGTACAATATGAGTGAGTGAAATCCAAGATGGTCAATGGCAGCCATCTTGGATTACATACTACCTCAATGAAAATCAATACCAATGGCCATCTAACTGATGTGAAGCACCTTCTCAAGTTTGAAGTCAACCGGACGAATTGTTCTCACGATCAAGTTTGAAGTCAACCGGACGAATTGTTCTCACGATACCGCATTCACAAGATGCGGGACGAATGGAATCCAAGATGGTCAATGGCAGTCATCTTGGATTACGTACCTCAGTACAAATCAAAACCAATGTCCATCTAACTGATGTGAAGCACCTTCTCAAGTTTGAAGTCGATTGGTTGAGTTGTTTTTAAAATATTATGTTCACAAGATGCAGGATGAACGGAATGCAAGATGGTCAATGGCAGCCATCTTGAATTACATACTACATTGTACCTCAGTGAAAATCAATACCATTCTGCCAATGGCTGTCTAACTGATGTGAAGGACCATCTCGAGTTTGAAGTTGATTGGTCAAATTGTTCTCGAGATATCACGTTCACAAGATGCGAGATGGATGGAATCCAGTATGGTCAATGGCAGGCATCTTGGATTACGTACCTCAGTGAAAATAAATACCAATGGCCATCTAACTGATGTTAAGAACCTTCCCAAGTTTGAAGTCGATTGATTGATTTCTTCTCAAGATATCGCGTTCACAAGATGTGGGACGGATGGAATCCAATATGGTCAATGGCAGCCATCTTGGTTTACGTACCTCAGTGAAAATGAATACCAATGGCCTTCTAACTGATGTGAAGCACATTCTCAAGTTTGAAGTCGATTGGTCGAACTGTTCTCGAGATATCGCGTTCACAAGATGTGGGTGCATTAGGGGACTGTTACCGGCAAGTTCTGAGTTGACCTACTTAGGTGACCTATCAACCTCGAAATTGGCAAAAACATGTCCTAATGCCTACCCTATTTCGTAGGTCCTGTTACGTTATCACACTGCCATGTTATTATGGGAATTACTGTACAATGTTGTTAGCAGACAACTACATGTAGAAACATTATTGCATGGACATGATAGAAATGGTACTTTTCTGAAACCCACATGAAACCAAACCATGCTCTAATGAGGCAGAGGTGTATACTTACATTCCTGATGGCAGGTTCTATGATAGTAGCACTAACAAGATCTCGGTCGTCCACTCGATCAGACACGGGGGCATCCCCCATATACTGCAGTATTGCTGGTTTGACGTCAAGGAATTCAAAAGCAAATCACAAGTTCAAAATAGATTTGGAACACATAAATTCAGTAACACTGCAAAACTGTCAGGTTCCATAAAATGAAGGAACTTCATTCTTTTAAGTTAAAAGTACTGCAATGTGCCAAATATACATCATATGGACACAAGCTGTGACTCCTGTCACACTAGGGGGGATAACTCACAAAACTTAAGAAAGGGGAGATAATGTATTTTCTTGAATTCAATTTTTTCTTCGGACATGTGTCTGATAGTTTACATATCTGTTATATTATATATTTTGACAGATTATTTATTGCAGATTTCTCTAAAAGACTGCTCTGAGTTTAAGTAATGATATGATTTCAGATAATAATCTGTAAGTTAGAGCTCTTCATCCACAAGCCACAGATAAAATGAACTTTGGAGTGGGATGGGGTGGAGGAGGGTGGATATATTAAAGAACTGATTCTATCCCACCATAATAATACATGGTAAAAGCATCACAATTAAGCTAAAAAAATCCATGATAAAATCATCTCAAAGCTTCAATGAAATCAGAGTATGATGGACAAATTGAAGGATACAAGTGAAGGCTGCACAGGCAGCTCCATATGTATCAGGTCGGATCTGAAGTTTACGAAGTAATTGTCTCTTCAGTTGATCTTTGGTATGTAGCCAGCTTGGGCTGTCGCCAGACTTTCTTTTGAATAAAGCCTTGAACAGAAATTTGGAACACTTCTCTCTCCAGATTTTCTGGAAAAATAAAATGTATAAACAAATTCTGAAAATGATTTCAAGCTTTCATTCGCAGCTGTACGCTAGCTAGTAAAAGTATTAACGATTTAAAAACAAGATCTAAGTAAAATGAAAAATATTTTATTAGATTCCCAATGTAGGCTTTAATACTTAATACAAAATTATGTGATACAGAAACTATATCAGTCAGAAATTTGATCTATTTCCTAATCAGAATACCAGAATGTATAGGATGATAGAGATATCCACATATATTTCCTGCTGGCTGCTTTAACATGGAACCCTGTGACCCAATATGCAACCCTCATACGTAAATAGTTATACCTGAAATGCTGTTTGGCATAGTTTTCAAGTGTGTACTGGCTACTTGTACGATTAGTTTGAGAGAATAGTCCCCCTTCTTTCTTCAGTTGAACAGCCAGTAAGCCCTGGTGCACAAAGAATTCAGACTGGATTTAACAACATGAACAAATCAAAATGAACACTTTTCAACTTCAAACAGATTATGCAAGTTTTCACATGTGTTGGAAATTCAATTTCTAATGAATTCAATAAATTTAATTTGGACCTTTTATATACAAACTCTATAATTGGCTAAATGTTCCTTCCATTTTCTTCACCCGCCAATGAAAATGCAGGATTTCTTTCTGAAAATTTGAACTGACCAATCAAATTCATTGCAAAATCTTATGCAAGAACTCCTCCTGATCAATATCTATTACATATACTTGTATGCGCATAATTAATTAATTTAATTATGTTCAAATGGAACGCTAGCATCATACTTACATGTAGGTTAAGTTCTATACTATCAAGACTACAGAGATATTATATAAGTACCAGAAAGTCTGCTGATGGCTCAACGGTCGTTGTTAGAATATAGACACCATGTTGTGGAAGTGTTCCCTGCTGTCCTGTTCTCTTACACATCCCCGAGACATCCGAGGCCTGATTAAAATCTCCCCATGGTTTATCCAGGATGATCAGATCTCCACGCATCACAATCTGAGTGGGCACCCCTGAATAGAGACAAGAGAGAAATAATTCTCTGAAGCAATTATTTAACATGTCGCACAATATTCACTTAGACATCTCTCGCTAATGAGAGTTGAGAACAATAGATCAGCTATTTCATCTGCTCATAATGACCCGCACAACTGGGGTACAAATTTCTATCCAAAAACATGGTCTGGCACCAGTTTTTCTTATTATTAATTTGATTTTTGTACATTTCTGAAATTTCTGAAACTTTATCATCTCAGGCCAACAAATAGAACCCAATAGACAGAAATCGCCATCACATGATATGTCCAACTTTTGGAAAGGCATATATCGAAAGTGAAAGTGCTATTATTTTGTCATCAGTTTGATAAATGTGTCGGTAATTGCAACGAAACTTCTATGTCACTGGATTATTACATATAAGTTTTTTAACTGACTTTAAGGGAAATGTCAGAGAATATGGTCTGAACTCTAAAGCGGAAGAAAGAAACACCGCCTGAATCTTACCAAATTGGAGGCATTATCTAGAGCTACAGCAAATATTGATCATTGTTTGAGTCCATCCACAAACAGAAGCAATAGGTTGAACATGTCATCACAGTGCGGGGAAGTGATGATGTAGTGCTCTCCCTTGATGGTGGATATCGTCAACATCTGTCTGCTGAAAATACAAATGAAGAATTCTTTCTTATTCATGGAAATACTTCTCGCCAGATAAGATACATTTAGGCATAATCAGTTTCCTGACAAATAAATTATTACATAGTTCTAGGTCATACTTATTCATTAATATAGATTGAAAAGAACAAAGGGCATTCATCTGGTGAATTTTTTTCTCTTGAGTAATTATCTATTTTTTCGGGCTATAATAATGTTAAATAATATTGGCAAAGAGGAATGTGTGTATTGTATCAGTTTTCAATTAATTCAACATCATTGATCGTTCAAGTGGGAGACAAAAAATCCAGGAAATCTGCAGTCAGAAATTAGTGCTGCAAATAGAACATTATTATATCCATTATTAAATTGGAGGTAAAGTAAAAATTGTCATGCTTGCCTTTGAAACTAAATATGAGAAAATAAATTCTGCAAAATTTACACAAACTTAATACCAATCAGCAAAATCTAAATTAATAGGGGAGATAACACAAAAGAGATCTATTGCCAGTCACCTCTGCAGTTTTCCATGTGAGTGTTTAGTCAGGGTCCTTGCCTTTCAACTGTTTCTAAATACAATTAATGCCCAATCCTTAGGTAAAAGAAATATTAACTGAATCTCACAGAAATCTCACCCAAACTCCCACATCGCAAAATCTTGATGTGAATCCCCAATTACATTTCCTCCACCGAAAGCTACCAGACTGGTAATGGTAGGGACTGAAAACGTGTGAAGGTCCCACCATCTGAGGAATAAACTTGTCAATACCCAGGTAATCTCACACAAAGCCCGACACTGACGGGTTGTTTTGACTCTAGTCCGACACGCAGTCCCTACAAGATATTTTATAATACTGATCTCTATTGAATGAACAGTCTGCCAGTTAAACCGGCAAAATCTTCTAGCTGCTGGACCGTCCCAGAACGTGGAGAATGTAAGTGGTAGTGATTTTTCATTGGCTGAAGACTTTAAACATGGTGGAAAATTTGTCTTCTCGGTTCAGGGTAGCTGTGAGAATGCTCGAATAAACTACCCAGGAAAAGTTTAGAATGGATTCAAAGTCCGATATTTAACTTAAAAGGTGGGTTTCATTATTTTGAGTGAAGAAAATGGCGGATAAAGTATCGGTTATTGCCTGCCGGATATTTCGGTCCGGCAGCTAAAGCCCAACTCACACTACGAACATTTTGTTGTATTAGAACAAAAACACTGTTCAGAACATGTTTTGTCTGCAGTGTGAGGTGCCCAGAAACATTGAACATTCTGTTCGAGGGACAAGTTCGTGAAATCAAACATGTTTGATTTTCGGAACATGCTTTTACCCTCAAAACAGTATTTGTCTTCAGTGTGTGGTGATCGCGAACATGTGTCCGAACATTTACCAACAGTTACCCAATCAACTGGCAGCTGTCAGTCATGTGACGAAGCCACTCTCGCCTGACACAACAAAATGGCAGAATGTTCGTGTTTTTGAGCACCTCACACTGCATCTCAGCTTGCTAAGAGCATTTCACGTTTCATCTAACACTACCTTTAGCTTATCACTATGATTCGGCGTGTATTTCACACTGCGCTACCTATCAGCCACAAAAGACGAATATCTGGAGGGAGATAATCCTGTTCAAAAGCTGTTCCCAAAGCATCAAGTGACATGTCTGCCCAATTTAAACGAGCCAATGAAATTTTCTGTATTTAAATATTTTGATCTGGGCATCTCAGACATCAGAGTCAATGCCACGAGGCGCAAGTCCGGAGAATTCTACATGAGACCAAAACGAAGTTGTGCGAATTAGCTATTTTATTTCTCACTCTAATGGAGCATGCTTCTTTGTTATTCTTAAGAAAAATCATATTACAAATGGTCACCGCGATCCAGCAGCAAGGTCATTTTGTTGTGTCATGTGAGAGCGGCTTCGTCACATGACCGACAGCTGCCAGTTGATTGGATAACTGTTGGTAAATGTTCGGACACATGTTCACGATCACCACACACTGAAGAAAAACTTGTTTCAGGGCAAAACAGCTTCGCAATATCAAACAAGTTTGATCTCATGAACATTTGTTCCCAACTGATGTTTTCTGTTTCTGGGCACCGGGATCAGGTCACTTCGTCCACAAACTAACTCGTCCCCAACCAACTTGTCTCCAACTTCAGTCAACTCGTCCCCAACCTTGAGTCAACTCGTCCCCAAATAAAAATCAAATTTTTCAGACAAATTTAACATTTCCTTATGAATTTTACATACATGCTATGTCACTGTGGAAAACCTAACTGTGGATACCATTGGGTATTCATACACCGTGAAACAACGAAGGGGGGCCACCACCTACTGGGCTTGCAGTGTAAGGAACAAGAAGACAAACTGTACCACCTCTGTCATCGAGAAAGCTGGGGTCTTCACAGCAGGGAAGAATCCACTTTGTCATCAGTCCCTGCCTGGTTTGTTCACAGCAACCGAAATTGGAAAGGAGGCGAGTTCATTGATTTTCATCATAATTTCTAGTCATTTTCAGCCCACCATCACCAGATGGTGGGCTGTTCAAATCACTTTTCGTCCGTGGTCCATCGTCCGTCCGTCGTCCGTAAACAATTCTTGTTACCGCGATTTCTCAGGAACTACTGCGTGGATCTTTTTCAAATTTGGTACACAGATTCCCCTTTGGGTCTAGTTGTGCAAGAAACCTTTTCTGGTCCGATTCGAAAATCCAATATGGCCACCAGGCAGCCATCTTGGATTTCCCCATGACACCTTGTTACCGCGATTTCTCAGGAACTACTGCATGGATCTTTTTCAAATTTGGTACACAGGTTCCCCTTGGGGTCTAATTGTGCAAGAAACCTTTTCAGGTCCGATTCGAAAATCCAATATGGCCACCAGGCAGCCATCTTGGATTTCCCCATGAAACCTTGTTACCACGATTTCTCAGCAACTACTGCATGGATCTTTTTCAAATTTGGTACACAGGTTCCCCTTGTCGCCTAGTTGTGCAAGATACCTTTTCTGGTCCGATTCGAAAATCTAATATGGCCACCAGGCGCCCATCTTGGATTTCCCAATGAAACTTTGTTAGCGTGATTTCTCAAGTACTGCATGGATCTTCCTCAAATTTGGTACACAGATTCCCCTTGTGGCCCAGTTGTGCATTGCAGCAAGATACCTTTTTTGGTCTGATTCGAAAATCCAATATGGCTGCCAGGTGGCCATCTTGAATTTCCCCTTGAAACATTGTTATCGTGAATTCTCAGGAAATATTTCATGGATCTTTCTGAAATTTGGTATACAGGTCCCACATAGGGCCTAGTTGGGCAAGATACCCTTTTTGGTCCGATTCGAAAATCCAATTAATACGGTATTCCCGAGCTGTGACGTTGCATCACAAGAGTCAGCGGATCAAACGGTGGGGCATATTCTATATATTGACTATAGAGAATATCCATCTCTTCACCTTCCATATCAAGGAGTTCAAATAATTCGGAATTAAAATGTATTTCAAATTTCAAATCAGATTTCTTTAGTCCATGCAGTTGCAAGTGAACTGCCCCACCCTTTCGTCTGCCGGCGGGTCAGCTACATGAAGGGACCACACTCTTGTGACACAATGTCACAACTCGACAACTGTAAACTACTGCATGTTTCGATCCAAGAGAAATAATCAGGATTCAGACACTTTCAAATTCGAAGTTTCAACATTACTGCGCGGGCCGGATCCCTTCAGTATTAAGTATTGTACCATCTTAGTATTTTCGAGCATGGTATCTTAAAAGAGATATCTCAAACTAGTCCAGTAAACAGAACAGTATTAGCATTCGTTCCTAATTATAAAATCTTAAGTATGCCAAAGTGTCAAAGAGATTTTTCTTCGCTTCCAGTACCCTTTGATGATACGTGCAAAAAAAAAAATTAAAAAAAACAAACTACAAAACGAAGACGAAGGATCCTCCGTACATGTACATTCACTTTCAGACTAACTTTGCTCATTTCTCTTGTACTATAACAACCGACATAAGTACAGTTTCTAGAAATCTTGAACTGAAACTTAGAAAGATTATATCTTGGTGTTTT
>JAVTVY010030037.1:0-12973 GCA_036873755.1 Hanleya hanleyi
TTATCCAAATTCTTGACAACCCGATTTGCCGCCAGTTTTTACTGCATGCATGTGTTGTTGTTGTCAAGTTATAGATTTTCGATCAGAAACTATATTTGTCGGACGAGTTAGCGTCTGAGACATTATAACTTGGAAACTGATAGTATTACGCTTACCATGCGGATAGGAATCGTTCAGATAGCATCTCCATTCTTCTGTTTTATCGCACGGAACACCGATATGTTTTCGTTGCGAACACGCTGTTAGAGGATGGAGCGGGAACTTGGCGGGAAAGTTTGACAGTGTTTCCCGACCACGTTTCATAAATTAGCGATGGACGAAGTTGAATTTAAACACACAATACAAACTCCAGATCTTTGGGTATATTTCTCACATAAGTTCACTCAGAAACATGAAATAATTATATGGAAATTATTTAGTTATAAAATTGTATGGGGTATGGAAATATTTCCCCATTTCGTATTTCTCAGCCACTCTGTGTACAATTGTGATTGACAGTAGCCAAAACTTCGGCTCTCGGCCAATCAGATCGTCTCATTTCGTGTAGTATTTTAGGCTCCGCCTGCTTTGTCAGAAATCTATAAATATAGCCGTTCTCGCACAGTACACTCGGTGATGCTCTCAGAGCCGGACATACAAGTTCTCTCCGACAGCTAAAATAAAACCGTAGTTGCTATCGTAAAAACAACCAAGAAGCAGAATAGATGTTTATAGTATTCAACCTAAATAAATAGCAAGATTTCCCGCTGAATTAGCGCTGCAAGAAGCGCTGTACACCATCTAGAAATCCTGTTCTACTTAACATGGCAATTCCCATTTGCTGAGCTTAACCTGGGAAATCCCATTTGCTCTGCTGAGCCAGGTTATTCTAATGCACTCTGCTGAGAGCGGCACGAAGCCATACCGCGACAGTTGAGCTGAACTTCTAAGGATAACTTCGTTGAGCAAAAGTCATAAACAGTGAATAATCATGAAAGTTAGTTCTAGTAAGCAAGGAAAATAAAGAATTTTGGCACGCAAAGCTGTTAAAGCAGAATTTAAGCCACCACAACCAAATCTGCACAGGCAACCGATTTGGCACAGACCGTATACAGTATTGGGTCTCTCGAGTCGGCGGCAAGTGCAACCGTTTCTGCACAGCAACATTGTATCCATAACCATTTCGGCACACAGCGTATTTGTATTATACTCTGTGTAAGTTCTGCACACATCGAACTGGGATCTCGTGTAGATCCATATCATTGGAAATTCAACCATAACAACTAGTTCAGAGATGTCAGATTTATTTTCAACATGGTGCAAACATATATGCAAGGAATAGCATAGGCAATATATGAAACTGGTATACAACAGAAATTGTATATAGGTGAATAAACAGTTAAAATGTTATTTGTTACCTCCGTCGATCAGACGGAGATCTAGGAGCGCAACGTGAAATCTCCCGCCAAATAATTGTCATATGGGGAACCCACGACTCATAGTATTTCCAATAGGGATCGTCATGGTTCCCGACGAAATCTTGAATCTTTTCTTTGGACACAAATGAATGCTTACGTCACAAAAGGTGTGTATCCTTTGCAGCGCTTCCACCGGGTCTCTTTATTCGAGGGTACTAAATTCGCGCGTGTACAGTATAGCTTCGCGCTGGTACAGATTGCCGGTTTTCGACGAAGACAAACCTGCGCTTTCATAAAAAGTAAATTTTCACGAAAGAAAAACTCGCATTCCAGATAGTATAATTGGAAACTTCCTCGAGAATCTCTGAATCGGCAAAAAGATAAAGGACGAGTATCATTCACCAGGATGCGAGTCGGAAGTGGGAAGTCAAATTCAAAGTCAGAGGTCAAAAACGTAAAACTCCGAAGAACTCTCTCGGCTTTTTCTTTTCTTTTTTTTAGTTGGGGGGTGAGGGTTGGGGAGATAGCGACTGAAAAAATATATCTTCCCATGCTTCAATCGTTATCTGTGAATCCGATCAACAACCTAACCGGATAATCTGTCAAAAATTATCTGTCGTCTGGGTAAGGTTGAAGGGTCATCGGAAGCTCGAACTGTGATACAGGCAAAAACTGTTGTTGTTGTAGTCTGGAAAAATAACTCTGCCTCACGAGGCGCTCTCTCGGCTTTTTCTTTTCCTTTTGTTTGAAGATTGGGGGGGGGGGAGATAGCGACTGAAAATATATATCTTCCCATGATATTTCAATCGTGCGCTCATGAATTCCACGGAAAAGCGGACATTGCTAAACAGCCCTTTTTCGCATAAAATTCACTCCACATTCTGTCGTAGCCCCTATATTAGCATGCTGTTTGTTCTATTCGCTTCCTATGATCCCCGGAACAAGCCAATAATAGAGAAGATGTGTTTTAATAGCGAAATATTTTTCCGGCAATTTTTTAACATGAAGAACTCGGGAAATTCTAAATTGTCAAAGAAGAAAAATTGCACTTTACTGAAAACTATACTATTTTGAAACATCTGCAGAAAAGATATGCATGTGGCGGGAGCTGTACACCTTAGTAAAAATAAGAGGTCAGAGTTTTAATTTTCTAAGTAGAAGAGATAAATTCACTCTAGGAATATTTTTTTGAAGAAAATGTGTAATTAATAAAGCACTTTTACTGATAAGATTTAAAAAGCGCACTCGTGATTCCATCACGATTTTTTGTCGATTCCGTCACGGACTAGATTTAACCCCTGGGATGATCCAGTCGCGTTTTTCTCACGATGAAAAAAAACTTATCATCCTTGGGTACTGTATGTTAGTAAGAGATGTCATATAAGAATAGTCAGATTGAAACAGAGCAGCAAAAAAAATAGACAAGCAACACTAGTCAAGAGTCATGTCCGTTTCAGGTGATTCCGTCACGAACATTTCGAAGCATGATTTACTGAAAATGCTGGATCATCCGTAGATTTTTCATGGATCCGTAAACAGATGTCATATAGAATAGCAAACTAAACTTGAAACTACATGGGTATGACCACGGAACTTCCGAGTACATGACTTTGAATAAAGAAAAAGTCTTCCCAACGGTGAATCCGTCACGGTGGAATTCATGATCTGTGAATCCGATCAACAACCTAGCCGGACAATCTGTAAAAAATTATCCGTCGTCTGGGTAAGGTTGAAGGGTAATCGGAAGCTCGGACTGTGATACAGGCAAAAACTGTTGTTGTTGTAGTCTAGAAAAATAACTGGCATGCACTCTATGGAGACGGGCCTCGTGAGGCACAAAGTGCAATTTTTTGTTGTTGTTTATCTGCAAATCCGCTCAACTCGATGGGTATCTTTCACTTGTTCTCACAGTTGCCTGGCCTGTGTGATATTGGGTGGTCGAAGTCTACGTATAGTTTTTTTCAATAAATTATGGAAATTAATATAAACATATATTTTTTTAAATAGATTTTTTAAACAGGGAAAATTCCCTGTTTCTTGCCATGCTAGGTGAACTGGCTTATGGGTAATTTCAGAGGTGCGATCTATCCAAGCGGTATGGTTTTCATTACAACACCCCTGCGCAAAATGAGAGAATGACTGAAAGTTCCGCGTCACTCCGTTTATTGAATGCGCTATGAAGTAGTTCGACCTAGTTTCGAATAATTTCTCTGAATTAATCTCACGACGAGCCGTTTCTAGGTGCAGATATTGAAGAATATGTCGAATGCGCTTCCTGGACATGCTGGACAACACTTCTGCTGATACCTTGAGAGATTTTCTTCGAAAGATTGTGTTTTGTCTGTAAACTGGTCAATATGGCACAGGTCGTAGTCACGGAATATGCCCACTTCATCTTCGGTTCTGATAGCCAATGAAATACACCGAATTTACGAAAAGACGTCATGTTTTAAGATCGGCTGAACCGCACTGCCAAAATTATAGTGCAGTCCCGGTGAGAGAGTTTGAAAAGGAGAGACGAGGAGGCAGTTTCGTTTTCGTTCCATCAGTCGACTGGAGAGTTTTGACACTGTGCGAGTGTGACATTCGGACAGATCGAGGTGTGTAAAACGTTTTATACCCGTCACTCAATTCAGTACTTGTTTCCCGGCGCACAGCACGTGTTAATATTATCAAATAAATGAATGTTGCAAGTTTCCGCGCTACTGCGTGACTGAAAGCATGCACATGGCATGACTGAAAGCCGCCGTTTTGTGTGCTAAGTTTGAAAACATTTCTTGCAAGGAAAACTTGATTTATTTCATCAAGCGAAAGCATCCTTTTTACTGCAATTTTCAAATTGACTGATCTTATCGTCCTGCATCATTTGTCATCCAGCAAAAGTAATGTTCTTGATTCTTACCATATCCGTAATGACAGCTCGTTGAACAGGTCAGGGAAAAGGACTAACTGGGATATATATCCCAATTGGGATAAAATATCGCAATTTGAATATTTTTTTCATACTTCCATATGTTCAAGCTGGCATATTGTGCTAGTAGTTCTTCTGTTCGTTTAAAGACATACAACAGTGGTTATTGATGGGAAGTATACTGCAACAACAGCATCAAAAAGTATTGCACGTAATTGCAATTGCACAGATAATAATGTCGACGAGAAAAGGTCAGCAAAATTATACAATCGTATTGTCAGTTTTGTGAAGTAGATTCTATCTTGTTTTTGGTAGTTTTGATGCCGAAATCCGACATCGCCGTTTAGTATGAAAATCGGTGAAAATATCCCAATTAGGATATATTTCAATATCCAAACTTTGATTTAATATCTTAGGTGGGATATATACCCAATCTTAATAAATTAATATCCTATCAATGCTCCCCAATCGTATATGTCGCTATGTAGGATCTTACTGATTTCAATTGAATTTTGTGTTCGGAGCGCCCAGCTCATGAATATTTAATAGTCTTATGACATCACAACCGCATTTTAACTACTTTACTTGAGTCGGGCAGGGGGATAGGTTCATGGACTCAAGGTTACGTCAAGGACGAGTCCATAATTCTACCCCGCATTATGGAGCCAACCTGGCGGGTGGGCGGCAACATCAGAAGATTCCCCCACAGCTTGGCGTGTGCTTCGGCTGAGCCAACCAGAAAGCACTTGTCATTACGTTCCCTTCAAAGCACTATGAAAACCTCTCGGGATCGGTCAACACGTGCCTTACTGCAAGCCGGTTAGATCCTAACAGCGACATATCCAAATGGGGAAGCCGTTAGGATTTAATTTTAGATTGGATATATACCCCACTTAGTGCTTTGCTCTGACCTGTTGAAGTTGACAAAATAATTTTCCGTTTGGGCCAGGCAGTGGAGGTAAATTTATTTTTTGATGTTAATAATGGTTTTCTGTGTCTGTGATTGAATTTTTTAGTAAAGTAAGGGTATTTTTTCTGTGTGCAATTGCTGAATGGATTTTAAAATAATTATTCGATGTACCGGTAGGCATACGTGTAATCTTGAAGAAGACCTATAGGCTACTTATATTATTTTCTGGTTGTCAATTGCCACACAAATAAATTATGAATATGAATCAGATTCAGTGACTTCATTCTTGTACATGTCTACAATAACAATGTCATTGAGCTTTGGCTGCAGGTGGCTGTGTGCATGAATACATAAACCATGAATGAAAGCCGATCTGCTTCCTGGGCAACAACGTTCACTATGATGCGGACACCGACCTCTGCAATATTGTAGGGTTACTACCAAAATGTTATCTTGTTTAGTTCAGATAATATACAATTTTTAATCTTCGGTGTTGTGTTCTTTATCGGGGAAAGGTAATTTCATTGGGTTGTCAAACAATTGAGATAACAGTTGAACGCCTCAACAAAATTGTTTCCATCGTCCACTGGTACCACATATGCAACTCTCATTTGCCTAGACTTTCTTTACAGTATTGCTGAAGTATCTTCAATAATTAGAGCTAAGCTTCACAAATTCACACCACGTATGCAACGAGAGACACATCAGAAATATATTGAACAGGACCAATTCCTTCCCTGTTTTTTAGCAGCCTTGGATGCTTTCATTTATAAGTGTATTTCTCTTTCATCTTTGGCTCAATTAAAGTCATTCTTTAAAATGTGAAGCCGAGTTAATACAGTTTTTAATTATCTACCAAACCCTGTCCTCTATGACATAGAATAAAAGAGAAGTTGGGAATAGAACCGCTCAACACAGTCATTTCTAAACATCAAGTTGTACATAAGTATTTTTACTTACTCTGTACAAGCTGAGGGCATTTTCGTGGCTTTTGAAAATTTTGAGATTTTTGCGAGTCTGTCCATATTTAACTAAGCGACGTCCAAGCGAGCTACTGTACGCGCGTTATATTCATATCAAGTATGGTGCGGCTTGTGTTCAATGAGGCTTGGAATGTTTATACAATTAATTTTCTTCTCACTGTTACACAATAAATATTTGCTGCGTGGAATCCAGTCATTTGTTCCATAGGGGCAATATTCTCATCAGCCATCACCATTCAATGTGAATGTGATACATGTACAAGTCCATGGTCACTGATACAGTAAGGTGAAGGCGAAGGTGACCTGTAACACCAGTATACAAAATTATACTAAGCGCATTGAATCCTCATCATATGATGTTGAGACAGATCAGAACGAAGTGTCGGTAAAATGAGGTGTGTTTTGAAGAGCATTCTCTCATCAATGATGATGCTATACTGTACACATTCAAAATATGAAGTGTTGCTGTGTTGGGCCTATAGCACAAAATCACAAGCAAGTTGGTACAACTAGGCACACAGGGTCTCATTTCTGTCGCTAACGTGTTGATTTGGGTGAGGGATCCTCTCATGGGGAGGTGTGGGTGGGATGGGGCCTAATGTCTCAAGCACTTTTCCAGGTTTTCCATCAATATACTCTATTCCATACCCCAATATTTCAAGCACGTCAAATCAAACAGAAATTATTTGCTGGGAATGTGACTTTCACGTCCCTGTCTGGACATGCTAGTGAGGAACCCTCAATCCCAGATTAATTACCATTGATGAAGCTAACGTCCAACAAATGCAAAATTGAGCTTGGCATCCGGCCGTATGTTATTCAGTGATGTATTACGCTACGGTCCCTGTTGCCTCGACGGAGGTCTTTGCGCTCATCCAGCGCTTGTTGAACTTGAAACCGTTGTTGATGTTCATCATTGGTATTGGACTATAGTCTATTGCAAAAGTGACTGCAACTGAATTATTCAATTCCGCTACAATTATAAGTCAAGGGACCATATAATTTACTATGGTGACTGGATGAAATACCACAACAATAGATGTTGAAACCTGACCACAGCAGTATCAGCAGCGAATGGAGCAAGTGTTATGATTGAGTGTATAAGTACTTGGTGACACGACGAAAACGTACCCCCTTGGTAGCGGCACCCCTGAAGAGAGATTGGTTATATTTGTGTTCAAGTCTATTGAAGCAGAGGTTCAATAAGGTTTCATACTGAAGAAACAAGGTTGTACAGATTAGAAACCAGTGTAGAACAGTTCTCGCTCGAGTCTCACATAAGGAACGCGAGTTCATACAGGTCGTATCACTCTTAGTGGTACTGGTGGCAGCATATCCAGACATTGAAAAATAAGTTTCCATACTAATTTAGTATAGGAAATTTCCGCAACAATTGGTGACGAGCGGTGGGATTAGTATTGTTTCTACAGTACTTGGTGTCATAAGTACATAAACTGTCATTAAGTCTTGCTGAACTGTTAAATACATCCCGACGAAAAATGCAGAGAGATCCGGACATCAGCATTAATGAGGGACAGTCATCCCGAAGTGTCATTTCATCCATCACATCAACAGTAGTTGGAAGATGAGGTAGTCAGCATTCCGGCTTTTGAGAACATCCCCCGCGTGAGTTGGCTAGACGACGTAACTCACGTGTAAGGCGCAAATCGTCGTCAGAGGAAATGAATACCCCATAGGTTATAGTGACAGTTCATGGAAGGAATAACTGCAGACCAAATCCTAAATAAACAGATGTACATCCACAACTCGGACAGGTAGACAGGGCTGCGAAGCGAGCAACTCCGATGAACAAATTTCAAGATTTCAACCAAGTTGATAGAAGTTCTGGGAACAAGATTTATGGTGCGAGATAAAGTTCACAGGTTTAGCAAAGCTGAGGGAATGTCAACACAAGTGAGGAGCATCTACGCGAACTGGGACAGGCGATAAGAGAGTTGGCCACTTTCATTCGACATCCTGGTATGGACCCTCCACACCTTGAATGGTTGACAATTATATCCTTCATCAATGCTGTAGAAAACTTGGATACTCTAGTGTACAGATGTCCAACTAGTCAGTGTAAACCGATAAACCATCAGCGGCTGCAACTTTTGCACTGGAGATCGACGGTTACAGGCAGGTACATGTATTATAAAGCTTATATCTATCAAAGTTAACGTGCAGCATAATTTAACTAGCTTTTCCATTTTTTCCTATATTACTTCTGATATCCAGTACATAATTATTCTCTATACCAAAATTTAACTGAATTGCCATTTTTCCTAATTCTTTCTTCCCTTTCAGTTTCCAAAAAGATTGTTTTTC
Organism: Hanleya hanleyi; assembly: GCA_036873755.1. Taxonomy (NCBI): domain Eukaryota; kingdom Metazoa; phylum Mollusca; class Polyplacophora; order Lepidopleurida; family Hanleyidae; genus Hanleya; species Hanleya hanleyi. Next base: position 8,527 of record JAVTVY010030037.1, read on the forward strand.
ATCAAAATTGCAAGTTCATACCTCATTTTTCGAAATTTTATAAACCATTTATAGAGACAAAAATTATATTAGAACAAAATTATGGCCAGGAAAAACGGCTCTACAAACAAAGGACGGAATTTTCGTCAACCTCCGTCTCAACGTTCGACCCCAAAAACGCTTCCAACCAGACTTTTTCGGCTTTCTCTGGTCTGGTTAAAGCGCTGTATCAGGTACTTCAGTGCCTGCATCATATTGGCATCATAGAGGGCCATTTGGCAAATGACTCCCTTCCAAATTCCTTGATACGTAGGGTTGAGGATATGAACAATTTCAATAAGCCAGCTCAACGAACTCCTGACTTTGACTTTAGCATAGGACTGATCAGTCAAAATTGGGCAAAGAAAAGTCTTATGGAGCTGGTTGGACATTACAAAAATTGCTTAATTGAAGTCACAGGTTATTTCGGCCAAATCTTCAAAAACCCTGGACTTCGACCGTGCATTTTCTAATGCCTTAAAATGGGGAAACGAAAACTACAAATCCAAATTGACAGACAGCACTATTTCGTCCTTTCGGAAATTTGTTTCGAATCTGAATCCCCCTATGGTATCGGAGAATCGTTCGGGTAGTAACCAGCCTACTACCACTCCTCCGATATCTCGGCAAAATACTCGAGCACGATCACAATCTCCTCTGCCCTCTACTTCGCGTGGAAATTTGGAAACGCCAGCTCCCCCGCCCAGGGAGGCTGGTACTTCCAATACCCATGCTACCAACCCTCCTGCTCGCCGACCCCCACCTAACCATTCTTCATCTACTGTATCTTCTCGACCTACTCTTCACTCCTAGACCTACCAACCCTGCTCCTTCTACTTCCACTAATACCTATGCTGACGCTCCTCCATCAAACGATATGCGCTCATCATATCGTCAAAATTCGAGCCCGAAATTCTGCCAATTTAGGCACAAAACTCAAAACAAAAGGGAATGGCGCCTCCCGGCAGTTACCAAAAAGGTTCTGCTTTTCGGCTCATCAAATCTTTCACGTATTAATTCGGACCCCCATCCTGATGTGCAAGTAGAGTGCTATCCTGGCCCTAAGTTTCAACATTTTACACAGATTTTGGACCGCTACAACGGGCCTTCGCAACCCGACAAAATTCTCTTGAATATTGGTGTAAATAACAAAGCAGAAGATCCTTCAAAAACCAGAAGTAATATGAGCAATATGTTGAGCTGTTTGAGACGTAAATTTCCCAAGTCAAAATTGTATTTTATACAGCTCCAAGTTTCGGACACACTTCCAGCCAGTGAATGCTTTTGCATAAATCAGATAAATGAATTTGCCTCTTCAAAAAGACAACTCAAAATTATCCATAGAATCGATCCTGGCAAGTTCAAGGTTGGTAGGGACAACATTCATTGGACTGAAGATACGGCAAATTGCCTCTATTCACACTGGCTCAATACTATAGGTTTAAACTAAATTTGGGACAGGGCACGTGAGTAGTAGGGTGTAAGGATTAAGTAGCAACAGCCCTCAACTGCGCATGCGCGAGAACCTTTTTTGACGTCATTTGGGGCGGAGCGAGGGGGTTATTTGGGCGGAGCGAGGGGGTTGGGGGCGTGTCCTATGAGTGCACTGGCACTTAAAGTGTGTTTCAAGATGGCGGCTTGTTTTTGTAGGGTGGGGGTGGTCGGATTCAAGATGGCGGCTTGTTTTTGTAGGGGTGCACTCCGGAGATTCTTTTATTCGGCATGGAATAGACTATGGGTCCGTTTTTCGGCCACCAGTTGTCGCAAAACCTTCAACCCAAATCACTTATATGTATATATTTTCTGAAAGAGCATGACGAAACTATTATTTTAAGATATAACACTGCTATGTTATAGAAAAATTTAACTCGAACATTCTCCTCCATGCTTGCTTCATTTTTCCTAGAAAACCCCTTAAAAATGTCGAAAAATGGTCAAATTCGGCTCAATTTCCAGAAAAATCTGTAAGAGCGATTTCAATTAAACTTCTTACTCACGTTCCCTGGTCCGGTCTCAACTTAAAAAGGCAAAAAAAAGGGGGTGAAAACCTAACCGTTTTTTGTCAGATTTTCTTCCCGTAAATGAGTCCCGATTTTTAGGCACACCCAAGGGGCATAACTGAGGCAGGACAAACTTTACTCCATGATCCCGATCAGCGTGTAGACGAAGCCAGCACTCGATTTGTACGTACTCGTTTGCAGCGTTGATAATGCTGAACAGGATGGCATTATAGATATAAGCTATTAAGAAGACAAGAAGAATTATGATGTAGCAGAACAAGGGCAGTCTATCGTATTATGAAATTAGAGAGGGGCCATTACTACGAAACTGCGGAGGGCCACCTTAAGGGGCAGGATGTTTTTTACGAAATTAATTATTCACATGTATCGTAATCTCAGAGTGTTTGCGAGTATGGCGGTATACAACACTTGCCAGTTATACATATTATTTTGGGAAATCCGACCGATAACTTTCCCCCTACCCCATCTTTGTTTTGATCAATTTTGCCAATTCTAGCAGGATTTTCGAGAACAAAACTCAAAATTAACCTATTTCTTCTTAATAATGGTCATCCATTCGGCAATATGAAGGCCGTGGTTACTTTTCCGCTTTCCAATGATAGCAGAAACGCGGGAAAATGCAAATAAGCGATGTAACCAAGTCAAATTATTGGTAATTTTGCACTCAATTTTCTCTTAGAAACATGGGAAATACTTCAGAAACTTGAGAAATAATTTGTAAAACCATAATAATATACATCCATTCCATCCTTTATGGACTGTAAATGGGTTCTCTTGTAAAGAAAATTTACACTGGCAAATTTATATCATTCTGATAGGACCTCGTTCTGCCATAATATCCACCGAAATCTCAGTCCAGGGGGAGATAACTCCTGTATGGAATACAGTATGCAGTAACCTCAATTGTATACTAATGGACACACTGTGGATTATTTTAATCGAACTCCTGGTCTTCTTTCCACCTGCTTCCGAAAATAGAGCTTCAGGTATAACTAGGCAGTCAAAATTAAACAATCTGGCGTAATGATACATCTCCGCTCCGTAACGGAGTCTACATTAAGATAATGCATAGACTCCACTATTATGCCTTAAGGGTGCACTCCGGAGATTCTTTTATTCGGCATGGAATAGACTATGGGTCCGTTTTTCGGCCACCAGTTGTCGCAAAACCTTCAACCCAAATCACTTATATGTATATATTTTCTGAAAGAGCATGACGAAACTATTATTTTAAGATATAACACTGCTATGTTATAGAAAAATTTAACTCGAACATTCTTCTCCATGCTTGCTTCATTTTTCCTAGAAAACCCCTTAAAAATGTCGAAAAATGGTCAAATTCGGCTCAATTTCCAGAAAAATCTGTAAGAGCGATTCCAATTAAACTTCTTACTCACGTTCCCTGGTCCGGTCTCAACTTAAAAAGGCAAAAAAAAGGGGGTGAAAACCTAACCGTTTTTTGTCAGATTTTCTTCCCGTAAATGAGTCCCGATTTTTAGGCACACCCAAGGGGCATAACTGAGGCAGGACAAACTTTACTCCATGATCCCGATCAGCGTGTAGACGAAGCCAGCACTCGATTTGTACGTACTCGTTTGCAGCGTTGATAATGCTGAACAGGATGGCATTATAGATATAAGCTATTAAGAAGACAAGAAGAATTATGATGTAGCAGAACAAGGGCAGTCTATCGTATTATGAAATTAGAGAGGGGCCATTACTACGAAACTGCGGAGGGCCACCTAGGGTGGGGGTGGTCGGATTCAAGATGGCGGCTTGTAGTTGTGTGTTAGGGGTGGTCGGATTCAAGATGGAGGCCAATTGCACTGGTTTGACCTCATTTGCATTAAAAAAAAAAAAAAAGTTCCGGCAAAAAAAAAAAAAAAAAAATGTATTCATGCGCGGTGATGCGGTTTGGCCGTGGTTTTGGCGGTGATTCGGTCTCGGGAAAAGCTTCCGCGGAGAAAAAGTAGTCCCTAGATAAAATGGTCCGATGGGGTCGAGTGAGGTATCAAAGTGAAGCTTAGGTGAAGGGGCAGCTAATGGGTTGGGTGTGGGGTTGACATATCGGCCTTCTGCGCATGCGCGGCGGCCGAAGGGTATGAAAATAGCCTTTTTGGAGCTATGGGAGCCCCTAGTTGACCGATGGGGTCGAGTGAGGTATCAAAGTGAAACATTCATGAAGGGTCATCTGATGGGCTGGGCGCAAGGTTGAACTATCGGCATTCTGCGCATGCGCGGAGGCCCAAGGGTATGGAAATAGCCTTTTTGGAGCTAGGGAAGCCCCTAATGGACCAATGGGGTCGAGTGAGGTATCGATGTGAAGCATTCGTGAAGGGGCATCTGATGGGCTGGGTGTGGGGTTGAAATATCGGCATTCTGCGCATGCGCGGTAGCCCAAGGGTATG
>JAVTVY010030038.1:0-12291 GCA_036873755.1 Hanleya hanleyi
CTCATACGACTCCATCGGCCCATTAGGGGCTCCCCTAGATCCCAAAACGTCTATTTCCATACCCTTGGTCTACTGCGCATGCGCAGAATGACGTCACTTCCACATCTCACCCACTCCGTCCGATGCTCCTTCACGAATGTTTCACATGGATACCTCATACGACTCCATAGAGCCAATAGTGGCCCACCTAGACTCCAAAACGTCTATTTCCATACACTTTTCCCACAATTCACTGTCTGTGCATGCGCAGAATGTTGACAACAACCGAGACACTAGTCCAGGCAGATGCCCCCTCACATAGGCTTCACATTGATACCTCACTTGACCCCATCGGACCAATAGGGGCTTACCTAGATCCCAAAACGCCTATCTCCATACCCTTTTCCCACAATTCCCTGTCTGCGCATGCGCAGAATGGTGACAACGGCCGAGACACTAGTCCAGGCGGATGCCCCCTCACATAGGCTTCACATTGATACCTCATACGACTCCATAGGACCACTAGTGGCCCACAAAGACCCGAAAACGTATATTTCCATACCCTTGGTCTACTGCGCATGCGCAGAATGCCCATATTTCAACCCCACACCCAGCCCATCGGATGCCCCCTCACATAGGTTTCACATTGATACCTCACTCGACCCAATCGGACCAATAGTGGCTCCCCTAGATCCCAAACGTCTATTTCCATACCCTTGGTCTACTGCGCATGCGCAGAATGCCGATATTCCAACCCCACACCCACCCGTCGGATGCCCCCTCACATAGGCTTCATATTGATACCTCATATGACCCAATTGGACCATTAGTGGCTGCCCTAGATCCCAAAACGTCTATTTCCATACCCTTGGTCCACCGCGCATGCGCAGAATGACGCTATTTCAACCCCGCACCCAGCCCATCAGATGCCCCTTCACGAACGCTTCACATTGATACCACATACGACCCAATCGGACCAGGCAGCGTATTTGAAGTCTGGAGACTACTTTTTCTCCGCGGAAGCTTTTTTCCGCGACTGCATCACCGCCAGACATGACCGCATCCCCGCGGAGGAAAGGTTGCCGGACCTATAGTGATCAAAACTTGGCACCCAGCCAATGGTGATGCAATCCATAACCACAACGCCACCTGTCGCCACCAAGAGTTACCTCCCTGGAAAATGCGACCTTTTTTCCACTTATACTACTACTGATGCTCTTCATTACAAAAAATTTGACACTACCCCTTTTGAAAAGGTCCAAAACAAATATCATAAACGGCTATTACAAGTAAATAAGGGTACACACAACTGGGACGTTCGAGCCGAATTGGGTATCAAGCCCCTTATATATGATATTGCTATGAGGTCCGTTAAGTACCTCAAATATATACAACCAGAGGGTGATAGACTTACTCACCACGCATTACAGGGACAAATTGCATTGTCTAACAAGAAAGTTGGTTGGCTATTTAAACTTAAACAATTTTTGCAAGTTAAATTGAATATTTGCGACGTGGAAAGCGTACATTGCAGTTTTCTTCAGTCCTCATTAGATAATTATGTTAATAAACTATCCACAGTCCAAGATCAACTGCAATCAGGCGTTAATAACAAGATGCGGTCGTATGGTCTCTTTAAATTTAACATCTCATACGTACCATATTTATCATTGTGTAGGTCTTTAGAAGTGAGAAAATGTTTTTCAAAATTCAGATTGAGCGACCACAAATTAGCAATGGAAGTCGGTAGACATACAAGACCAAAAATTCCGGTCGAACAACGGCTATGTAGTACATGTCTCACTGTTGAGGATGAAATCCACTTCGTGATGTTTTGTAATAAATTTACGTCAAGTAGAGTTCTATTATTTGAGGCAATTACATCACTTTATCCAGCATTCGTGAACTGGACACACAATGAAAAGTTTGTTTTTATAATGTCTTGCCAGGACACAAGACTGACTGGGCAAATCTGCTCTACCATCTATATGTGGTTCAATGAACAAAGCAAAACTTAAGGTCAAGTGTTTTGCGTACGTACAGTATTTAGATTACTATATGTATATATACTTCTAGTCATATTATGAGTATTATGATCATATTGTTATATTGCTGTTCAACTGTTAAATGTGGTCATCTTCATTTCATATTTTGTACTCTGCTGCATTGCTGGTGTCTGTACAATAGAATTTGAATCTTGAATCTTGTTACAATATGCAGTTGGGATCTGGCTACTGGAAAATAGGAGGGTCGTGTTAATCTTCGTAGTATTCGTAAAAATGTTTATTGTTTATATCCTGGTAACGGAGTTGAGGATATACCGGAGTTCATTCCCATCTCAGGCTTGTGTGTCTAAAAGTGTTAGACTTCCACCTCTGCTCGGTGTTAGCCTCTATAGTCCAATCATCAGAGCTTATGAAAATAACAAAATTTTGCAAAATCACACGAACTAGTTTTGAATAAAAATGGAACTCCAACTTTGCCCGTAGTTAGATTTTCACCCTAAAAAAGCTGAATTTATTATAAACCCGAATGCAGCTATGACATTGCTCAGTGGAAAATATTGCCATATTATGACGGTAGAGAGATCAAAAGTCGCCACCACAACCTTTGCCAGAAAGAAACCATAGGTTTTGTCTATTAGCCCTGTAACTGCATTCTAAGGTACAATAAGTTTTAAGGTACCGGTACAAATTCAAATTCAAATTCAAATTCTTTATTAGGGACGAACACAATTTACATTGGTTAAGGCCACACAACAAGACATAAACAAATACAACTATATACAAGGTAAAAGACATGTGATGCAGATTAAAATCCACGGACTACAAACCGGGATGACTTCTATATTGAAGGAAGTCTTCTTTTAAAACTTGTGTACAAATATTTAGCGAACAATCTGGTGAATTTATACGAGTCACATCGAAGGAGTTTAGAAAATATTGAGCGAGCAGGATACTTTTGAATATCGATGTTTAAATCAGTAAAGAGTTGACGTCTCAAATCCTCATTATTTGAGCAACACATTACAAAATGAAATTCATCACCAACAGAGCTCACGCAGTTCTGGCAAGTACGCATTTCTCTTGGAATTATGGGTTGGTGATAACGACCTGATTCAATTTCTAAAGTGTGATTACTTATCCGTAATTTGGTAATGAGCACACGTTGAGGTTTAGACAAATTAAAAGTTAAGTATTTTTCAAAACAATATTCATTTTTCAGTGTAGCATAAAGATCCAATTTATGATTCAATGGACTAGACATCGTGCTTCGCCAGTCCTGTGTGAACTCATCGATAACACGTCTGGAAAATGTACGATGAAAGTTACCTACATCCAAGAAGGATTGTTTGTAACCACACATGATAAAACCCGTGTACAGATAAGATTTTCTTGATTTTGTCACAGTATGTAGAACTCCCAGGCTCGGAAAACTGGAGACAATGCTGATAAGCCTGTTTCACAAGCCTGGAGTTCGGCAAATTAACAAGCCTACACCAGTATTTGATTGCGTTAATCTTGGCTTGTAGTGCCATGGGAATTCTGCCCAATTCTGCCCGTACAGCAGAATTACACGCCTTTTTGTTCACCCCAAGAGTAAACTTGCAAAACTTGGTATGAACACTTTCAATTGGGGAACATTCATGAATATCTTCAACACCCCAAATTTCGGAATTATATAAAAGAACTGGTTTGACCACACTATCAAAAATCTTTGTGCTGAGAGTGGGCCTAGGATCATCACCAATAAGTTGGCTCATTTTATAGAATGCCTTCAAGGCTCTCCCTTTCAAGTTTTCCATGGCTCTGGACCACTTTCCGTTCGAACAAAACAGTGTTCCAAGGTATAAATACTGTTGCACGATTTGAATAACATTATTTCCGATACATACGCGAAAATTAGAGGATCGGCCAGACTTGGAAAAACACATAGCTTTCGTTTTCTGAAAATTGATTTCTAATTTTCATTTTATGCAGTAGGCATTTAATTTTTCCAAAGCCTTATTAAGACCTTCTGATGATAGGCTTGTGATGACCAGGTCATCTGCATATAACAAACAGTGTAGAAAAACGTTACCCAGGACTACAGGATCACAATCTTCATCAAATATATCCGGAATATCATCAACAAAAATATTGAATAAAGTTGGGCTCAAATTATTGCCCTGTAGTACTCCTTGTCGGGAGGTAAAACTGTCGGTTATACCGTCACGGAGTCTGACACGTAAAGTAGGATCAGAATACATGGATTTGATAATATTATAAACATTACCAGTTACCTTTGACTTGATTAACTTATATAGCAAACCGTTACGCCAGACAGTATCAAAAGCTTTACGTAGGTCAACAAAACAGGCGTAGACACGTTTACTTTGACTAATATGAGAATCAATTACAGATTTCAAGATAAAAACGCTGTCAGACGCTCGATGGTCTTTACGAAATCCGAATTGCGAGTCGTGTGGTTTACCAAGACCTTCCAAGTGACTTTGAAGCCTGTTATTTAATACAGAACAAAATAATTTGGAAAGGCAGCTACTAATAGCTATTCCTCTATAATTGTTCGGGTCATTAATGCCACCCGATTTATACAAAGGTACGAGGAGAGAAGATTTCCAGCACTCGGGAAAGTATCCACTGGCCAAAAGTTTGTTAAAAATAGTGTGAACATATGGAAGTAAGGAAGATTTGGCATGCCTAAGCATTTCGTTAGTGACCATATCCTCACCGGCTGACTTGCCATTGTGTAGTTTAGATAAAGCAGCAGAAATTTCTGTAGTGCTACAGGGTCGATTTAGAAAATGAGCCGTAGTTGGCTGCTTCTCCAGAAAAGCTAATTTGAGGTTAATGTCACTCTCAAATTCGTTATCATATAATGATTCAGACTGGGCATGGGTGATATTTTGGAAATGGTGGTACCAGACATTGGGGTCTATTTGGTCAGTAGAGTTGTTTTTCCTATTTTCCTTCAGCTGGTCCAAAAGCTTCCAGTACTGTTTAGGATCACTGCCATCACACTGTTCCAATTCATTCATTACTGCCTGTCGATAGGAAAAACGTTTGAATTGGAGATGCTTTTTGTATTGCTTTTTCAGCTTATAATATTGACTACGCGCATTTATATTTAGAGGACTTCTATCATACACTTTAGAGGCTCTGCGAAGTTGTAACAATAAAGTTTTACATGAAGAATCATACCACTTCTTGTCATGGTTGCGTTTATTTGTGTTCGCTTTTGAAGGCTTCCTGTCCGTTCGTCTAGGTGCGATTACTTTAAGGTGTTGAGATGCTACATTATTGATAGTCTCGGTAAAACTGTGTATAATTGAAGTCGCAGATGCCTGATCAGAAATGTTCCTGCTCGCAACATGAGCCAGTTGTAACTGAACTTCTTCAGACTGTATTGAATTACAAAAAGCACCTTTATTCTCAGGGGACCAAATGAATTTTGCAGGTAAGGGGTGTAATTTTACAAGAAGACGCTTTAGCAAAAATGGTTTGACACTTTTTAGAGATGCAGAAATAAGACAATGGTCTGATAATGTTTCATGAAGGGAGTGAACCTTGAATAGGAGAATATTGGGGAGCAAACTCTTATTCACTATGCCATAGTCAACAACACTAGCTCCCATGTAATTATACGAAGTAAATTTCCCCATGAGGTCACCCAAAACTCTACCATTAAGACATGTCACCGTGAGATTTTATCTAGCATGATAATTTTACTCTTGTGTATTTCCATTGTTTTAATACCATGCTGGGAAGATATTCCTCTTGGTCTTTGTATCCATACATTGATCGCAATAAATATCATATCATATCAACAAAGATTCATTTGCGCTTAGTTTACTCGGGTGGCGATTCGTGATCAAGGGTCAAGAACGGCACGCGCGAACGCATGATCATCGGTGCTCCGACAACAAACCCAGAACGAGGCCCAGCTGTCATGGGCGCAAGTAGACGGCGCTGACGAGACAAGCGACAGTGAAATGAAAGACGAAAATATGCGATTGGGAGTGAGTTAGGCGGTGATTCAGGCGTTAATTTTACGTCGACTTGATTCTGTAATGAATCGCAAAAACATGAAGCAAGGGCAACAAGAAGTCTACCAGGGTATGCCATTTGAATTTCCACTTTTGAGTTGGTGTCGATATCTGAGCCATGCATAATGTATAATCAAAACTATTTCAACAATAATATTGATGAGAGCATCTGCAGTTAGGATTCTTAGCTGGTGTTCGAGCTGATGATATTTATGTTTGACCAAACGGTTATGGCGCACACAATATTAAACGGGTCAACACTTATAATATAAAACTATAGGTCTGATAAACCTTGTCCTTGAGTACGCGACCATGGACGATGATGGAGGTGGTGATCTCGTATTGGTTTGCACAGAGATTTAGAGACAGAGAGATTGGCAAATTTTTTTATTTCAATGACGTCGCTATGATAATCATGTCAGCGGTATAAAACCCGACATCACGAGACCATTCATTTAAATAAGATACAAGCACTATATCACGGAATTCTCCAAACAGTTATAACATGCATGCAAACACTTGTGTATAATAACTCAGTGATGTATTTGCCGTAGGTTTTGAACAGTTTTAAGCAATTTGATGCCAAAATTCAAAGATGTAGAACAAAGTGTGTCTGTCCACATCTTTCATTTGGTATTTACACACACTGAACTATAACACGAAATTCTGACACCACCATCGGAATACATTGAAACAATCGCACCATTGTAAAATTACAGATAATTTAGCGTGGGTTTTGAACAGTCACACTATGGATAGATGCCCAGAGTGAATTCTATTAGCGAGAAAAGATCACCTAATTTCAGTTGTCCAGCGCTTTTTATGCCCGCCTCAGCACAGGTGGTCAGAGCGATGACGCTGTTAGAGATAATGACGTCACACGATAATGTTACAGGTTAATATCAATGACGTCGAACGTTCTTTGTGACACAGTGTGACACTCCTTGTGTGCGTTGTAGGTTCACGAGCCGCTGACGTGATGTCAATGGAATGCAACATGGAGCTTCCTATCTCATCAATCTCTATATATCTGGTTTGGAGAAATGAAGCTGCAGCGTGTGACCAACAACAACATTCAATTTCATGTAATTCGACCCAAATACATATGTAAATGAACGTACCTTATGCCATCAAACTTCATTAATGTACACACACAAATTCCTCACGAAAGCACAGAGAGTAGGAAAATAATATAAGTGACCGGGATTGTTGTTGTTTCTCAGGACATACATAATGTCCCACCTGATCGACTGCGTCGACATGTTTTATTTTGGCGCGAAAGGTTCACCCCAAAATGCAAACCCCACACGTGAAAGGCAAGAAATACGTGGAATAACATGTCCGCTCTAATAACATGCTTTAGACACACAAATACTTTAAAATATTCACTTTCAGTGGTCAGTGTATACATGTAAGCCAAATTCAATTCGCACATAACAGAATTGATTGCACTCCTTAGAGCAGACATGTTCTTGGCAATTGCTGCGTGTATTTCCACGTATTTCCTGCTGAACATGTGTGTGGTTTGCATTTTGGGTAAACCTTTCGTGCTTGCGCAAAGGAACCAAAATAAGTCGATCAGAGAGGACGTTATGTTATATTCCAAGAAACAACAACAATCCCGAGTCACTTATTTTTTCCTACCCTCTGTGCTTCCATGAGGAGTTTGTGTGTGTACATTAATGAAGTTGATAGTATAATGAACGTCCATTTACATAAGTATTTGGGTAGAATTACATGAAATTGGATGTTGTTGTTGGTTGTGCGCTGCAGTTTCATTTCTCCAAACCAAGTAAGTGATCACCACCTTGTCACGAACTCAAGAACTATGATAAACCTACTGTCTATCCCAGATAATACATGATCCTGGATGTTTTTGGCGATATTTCGGAGACAATTTATCGTACCATCCAACATTAATATTTACTTCACATGGTATATAAACTAAAAAGTACTAATTTTGCTTTTAAATGCATGTGGTACATTCATAAAACTTACATAAAGATGAGAGTTTAACCTAGATACATGTATTACGTGTCAGTTTATATCCTTGCATCCCAGATTTTTTCCTCAATTATGTATAATTTCCCTGCAAAGCCAAGATATTATGGTTGATTAAGAAGGTATCACTTATGGCCACACCCGTTTTTACCCCTCGGCCAACTTTGGCCTAGGGGTATTGTCGTCATCATGTACGCCTGTCCGTACGTCCGTCCGTCCGTTACCGCGATATCTACAGAACCGTTTCATGCATGGCAACCAAACTTGTTACATCTATTTATCTTCACGTAAATCAGAAGCCTATCGAAATGAGTCATCTCGGACAATATTTTGCAGAGTTATGCCCCTTTTTACAAATAAAAATCCATTTATGATTTATTGTGATAATTTCAGAACCGTTCCATATACAACATCCTAACGTGATACAGTTGTTTCTCTTGACCTGAACTAGATGCCTATCGAAAATGAGTCGCGTCAGAAAGTATTTTGCAGAGTTATGTCCCTTGTCTAATAAAATCCGTTACCGCGATATCTACAGAACCGTTTCATGCATGGCAACCAAACTTGTTACATCTATTTATCTTCACGTAAATCAGAAGCCTATCGAAAATGAGTCATCTCGGACAATATTTTGCAGAGTTATGCCCCTTTTTACAAATAAAAATCCATTTATGATTTGTTATTGTGAAATTTCAGAACCGTTTCATATACAACATCCTAACGTGATACAGTTGTTTCTCTTGACCTGAACTAGATGCCTATCGAAAATGAGTCGTGTCAGAAAGTATTTTGCAGAGTTATGCCCCTTGTCTAATAAAATCCACTAATTCCTATGTTAAGTTTGCATATAATTTCTATATCATGTTTGTATACTATCGCATTTATTTATTGATTGGATGACTGATTTATTGATTTATTCTCTTACACAATGCGAAGAATGCCTGCAAATCTGTTTTGAAAATGACACTAGATGCCTATCGAAAATGAGTCGTGTCAGAAAGTATTTTGCAGAGTTATGCCCCTTGTCTAACAAAATCCACTAATTCCTATGTTAAGTTTGCATATTATTTCTATATCATGTTAGTATACTATCACATTTATTTATTGATTGGATGACTGATTTATTCTCTTAGACAATGCAAAGAATGCTTGCAAATCTGTTTTGAAAATGACATACATGTGCCATTTAGTATACATGTACTGTATTTATCTAGCCATGTGTACTGTTGTTTTGGTGAGACATCGATACAGCTCTTTCAATTTATTCCAGAAACAAATTAATTTAAGGGGAGGAAAACTTTTTTTTTTTTTCAAAGAAAGTGCACTTACAATACCAGGGGTAAATATTTCTTCCCACAAGCCAATCAATTGGTAGAGACACCCTTACATTATAATAGCTGGGATTCAGAGCCGAGGGGTTTCGATAGCGCAGCTTCATGTTGAAGAGCTGCGCTCGATTTGTTTACTGTGCAAATTGGCCCTTATAACCTTATAAAGTTATAGTGTACTCTACAGATGCAGGGGTTTTTCTAGCCGTTTTTTCATCGTGGTTACCACGATGAAAAACAATATATACTGAGTTTTGCAGAAAATTTCAAATTGAGTTTTGATGAAAAAAAATGAGTTTTGCGATTTTTGCCGTTTGCGCGCAAAGCGCGCACGAAAATTTTTTGAGTTTTCCCACAACATACCAGTTGTCAGTTGATAGGTTGTTTCGCATGACCCGCCCGCATCAATATTTTGGAGATAAATAATTCCCCATGTATTTTAATTATCAGTAATTATTGGTCGTAAAAGAAATAAGTAAGGAAATCTAAGTAAAACGAATGAACCGTCACTGCGCGAGTCAGCGCGAAGGCGACTGAAGAGCCGCCATCTTGGTTCACATTCTTGGGGAAAGCCTATTTCAAAACGAGGCACAGTCCTTTTCTAGCGAGGATTCCCTCGTGTCAAGCATGTGGCAGTAAAGTTTTAACTCCGGCACTTTTGACGGTCGCGTACCAAAGCCATCATGGTTTTAGTTTATGGATCAGTTGTTTCCTCATCAACCAATTCATTTAACCATCCATTTATCTGATAAAATGCTTTTGAGCGAAGTGTTCGAGTGCTTCACGTCTTCACTCCCGACAACAACAACAACGACAACAAAGACTGTCGACGAATACTCGTAGCTTGAGGACGATGGACATACAAAATTCGTCGCCGTGGACAGAGAATCCCTATCTTCAGTCAGTGTAAAAGAAATAAAGGAAGATTTCAATAAGAGGGGACTCCTCACGTTAAAAATTCGGGTAATAAATTCTGCAGTTATCTTTAATATTGGTCACAAGTAAGAGTTTTTTCCCTTGATTTCTGTTTACACAATGTGTGTGCATTTGAGTTTTACTGTCTACCATAATTATTTACATAAAATTTGTTTCAATTAAAGTAAAGCAAACTTAAAATGTCTCTTTAGAGAATAATTATTTCATAAATATTTTTTTCTGGCGATATTTATGAGAGTATTTCAGAGTGTATAAATCTATAAAACAGGAATGTTGCCAGGTTATATATTCGTTCACAATCTTCTCTGTTAACGGTAAAAAATTTAGCTTCAATAATTAATAATTATAGCATCTAGCATGTATGTTTCAGCATGAGGTCATGCTAAACAACCTATTAACTGACAACAGCCGTACTGTGGTTTGGTGTGGTTGTACTGGAGTGCACAAAACATGCATGTAACACGTGAACGACTGACTATCTTAGGCCGAAGTTTATATCTTGATTGACAATGCAGCAGCAGTTCTATATGTTGTTGTTGCTCTAAGAAGACACGTCGTGCTAATGTCGCCTTCAATTGTTGGATGATACACGGCACCCTGTCATGGTTTGGGCCAATGAGTTATCTCGTAACACTGAGTTATTTTAGCAATGTTGTTGTAGACTGTGATATAATTCATGTAAATAGAATTGTCAGTATTTGTTGGTCTCTGAAGAAGTGTCGTAAACATATGACCAAACATATGCCCAACCTCAGTTCTGTAATTGGTGCGATGAAAAAGTTGGGAAAATTGAGTTTCATCATTTTTTTGATGAAAAGGGCAAAAATATTGAGTTTTGTAGAATTTTTGGTGCGCCGTAGGCGCGCAAAAAAATTGAGTTTTCAAAATTTTGAAATTGAGTTTATGAACAATTTTGGGCTAGAATAACCCCTGAGATGGAATGTTGATGCAACATTTATGGTTCAATCCAATCTTCTGAAAGTAAGTTTGCCATGTTCGCATAAGAAGATCATGTTTTCTTTCCTCTGGTCAACTTTTTGTGACATTTCCTTCCATTAACATTTTATGAACCTAAGGCATGAACCATGACATCCCATAGCTGCATCTGTTCACCATTCACATTGTTGAACATCACTACCTCACTCAAACATCACGCAATGACATCATTTTCCTTCCCATTGACAACACAGTCTGATTGGCAAAACAGAATGCCTGTGTTTCAAATTTCTCTGAAAAGAGATTCTTGCATTTGGTGTATATGAATTTCAACCATGTACAGTAGGGGGAGTCCATGAACTACTACTGGATTCTAAAAGCTGTGCCGCGGGAGCCGATGGTATATCTATGTCACTGCTTAAGCCTGTACTCAATTTTGTTACTCTACCGTTGTGCTCCATTGTAAATCTTTCTCTGGTAACAGGTGTCATGCCATCCTCGATGGAAATTGCCAAACTTACTCCAGAACTCCAGCCTGACAGAAAATTATAGGCAGATATCAGTTCTTCCATGCTGAACAGCAAAGTTCCCGAAAAGTTAGCAGCAAAACGTATAAATGTACACATGCAATTCTCTGCTCTAACCAATTCGGATTTAGATCTAATCATTCCACCTTCCTAGCTCTTGTGTCTCTCCACGAATCACTGGTTTCACCAAGGAATCGAAGCAATATCTGCCAACATAGCTGGGGGGAGACATTTAGTGTTTGTGCTGTCAGTCTGTCCTTTGTCTGTCTGTTTGTCCCCTTTTCTTGTCTGCAAGATATATAGAGAACTACTGGACGGAATTTCAGCAAACTTGGATGGAAGCTTCCTTGGAATTGCCTCCTTATCTGATTAGGTGTTAGTGTGTGTGCATGCATGTGTCTTTGTTCAGTGTCCGTCTATCCGTCCATCTACTTCAACATGTATACAGGCCTTGTCTGCAATATTTCTGGAGAAGCAATGGAAGGAATTTCACCAAACTGGGATGGAAGCTTCATTGGCATGGCCTGAGCACCCCCCT
>JAVTVY010030039.1:0-12897 GCA_036873755.1 Hanleya hanleyi
ATCATATATTGGTTGATTATATAAAAAATGCATGCTGAAATACATACGAAAATGCCAAAAACAGATGTAAAGTGTAATGTTCTATGTCAAATACTGTAATATTAGGTACGTGTGTTTATAGAGCAGACTTTCACCATCAACATGTGGACCTAAAGAGAACATGCAACAATAGTACGCACATGTTACGATATCCACCAGTGGACATTTTGGAGGATCACAAGGGCGTGGAAGAATGGGCTATGACGCGCATGGGCAGTGGTAAAACTTCATGAGAACGGGCGTTTTTGGGGTCGAGATGACCCACTATTGGTCCGAATGGGTCGTAAGGGGTGCTGCATATAACTGAATTTATGATTCAATTCAATTCAATTCGATTTATTTCTATACATGGAACATACAGAAATATTAAAAGGTTCATATTAAAAACTACAGGACAAGACAAATGCATATACATACACATACATATAGATACATACATGGGCGATTCCATGTCACGTAAGTTACGTTTTCATTCCCGATGGGGATGTATTTGTAACATTTGACACAATTAACAGCCATGACTACACCAATAACAAAACAAGTCACTTAAATTAAAGTATTTCTTATAATTTGAATGGGTTTTTGATTAATTTCAGTCAAATTAATTAGCATCTGGGCTTAATTAAAAAAGTGTCACGTAAGTTACTCAGAGAATTAGAGCAGATTTGGGTCATTTGACGTATGTTAAAAATTCTCTGATTTGGTTAGAAGAATCTTAAAAGTTTTCACCTATAGAGATAGCTTGAACAATGAATTAGTAGGTATGAGTATAGTTGCCATCAGTCACTTTGCCATATTTCACCACCAGGGTTATAAAGATTGTTAACCAGTGTCACGTAAGTTACAAATGTGCGTCACGTAAGTTACATGGGATGGGTTTCTGGAATATTTATTCAGGAAATACTTGCAGAAATGTTTAGAAATTAAATAATACAATAATAACAATTTCTGGGATACTTAAAGGTGAACTGCAAAGCTTTTAATTTTATCTAAATTGTTGCTTATATACATCTTGTCTTATGTGACATAACTTTTATACGTTTTTGGGGCAAATATAGTTTGCAAAATTGTACTAATAACAATGTTTAAGTTATCCTGTTATAAATCCGTCTTGAAAACTTGCATCGCTTGTCTCTCTTGGTCTGTGGAACGTTATGACGTTATAGTGGTCCCCTTCATTCAAGTTTTATTCAAATGAGACGTCATGCTACGTCGGATGAATGAACGAGGACCACTATAACGTCATGACGTTCCAAAAACAACGGGAGGCAAGCGATGATGTTTTTAAAAGTTCTGGCTCTCGGTATAAGTTTTGACATCTCATATACCCAAAATAAAACAATAACCCACAGAACTATTACCACACATAATTGTAACAACTATAGAAGTTCTTGTTTTATGACATTTGAACAGAAAATTGGAAAGCTTTTCAGTTCACCTTTAACTGTTTATTATTTTCTAATTAATTACCAAACTCATTACCATATTTTCAGTGAAAATATTGAAATTATTTATGGGACTGGACCCTGTACTGTACTTAGTCTGCAAGGACAGTTTAGAATATCTTAATAGTATACTTTTAGTGGTAACAATGTTAGAATACTTAATAGTTGGATTTGCTTTTGACAAAAAAATTCTTCCTAGTTTTACATGGTTTTGTTATATGTAACTTACGTGACAATTTTTGTAACTTACGTGACATGTCACGTAAGTTACACAACTTCACTCATCTAAATTTCTATTCAACTATTTGTTTTTTACCAAGTTAAGAGGTGGATGTTCCTAGTGGACATGAGGTAGTTTCATTGATGGAAGAGTTTTTTCATATCTATTGCCTATATTATCTCTTGACAAAATGACCCATGAAAATTTGTCACGTAAGTTACATTGCGATAATCGGATTGAATATTGAGTGAAAATGACATAGTCTTGCCAACTTCACAAATTTGGGAAGTTTGCATGTTAGAATACATGGTTATTAGTTACTAACATCAGATATAACCAAACTGAGATGAATACTTCAGATTTTACATCTTAATTTGAGGCCTACTAGAAAATCACATTTTATGGCTCTCCGAGTTTGCTAGCTGTTTCAATGGTATTTTTTTCTAGAATGTGGACCAGTCAGTGACAAAAACTTTATTTTGTCTTAGTTCAGGCACTGGTTGATACAAAAAATCAACAGATGTCCCAATCCTAGCAGTTTGAAATTTGAGCAACTTTCACTCTCTGTCGTGGAATCGCCCATATGTGCACACAGATAGAACATGGTACCTTAACAAGGCTATTTGGTCAAACCCAGTGTGAGTAAATACAATTTACCCATATAATCAGTCATGTGGCAGGGATGCAATTTCGTTCCTTTGCTCTCTCGTTAAGCAGTTCATAGAAAAATTGCCCTATTATTGGCGAAAGATGCATTGGTGGGTTAATAAGAAAATAAAATTTTTCCAGATCCGTCAACTTAGGGAAATATTGGCAAATGCTACTTATGTTGTTATAAAATATATCTCTTAGTTTTTCGCCGCTAGGACATTTGCACAGGAAATGGAATTCATCTTCTACTGTTTTGTCGGTTGTTATACATCCCTTGCACAATCTTTTATCTCTGTCTATATTTCTGTATCTACCCGTTTCTATTTCAAGCCTGTGTGCACAAATTCTGAGTTTTGTTAGGGCCTGTCTGAAATTTCTGTTTTTAATGAATTGTAAGTAGTTTGCAATGCAGTAATTTTGTTCTATGTGCTTATAGTGGAGAAGTTTCTCCGACTCTTTCAACTTAAGTTGATAGTATTGTATATATTTTGTAGTTAGTTTATCTTTTACATTTGATGAGATTCTTTTGCGTTTTAAAGAGGAGTGCGGAAGCTCCTCTAACATGATATCATTTTTTTTCATGACAAGATGGGAATAGCTGTGCCATCCAATTCCACTGGTTTGGAGTGATTTGCTACAAAGTACTGCATCCCGAAGTATAGGTCTGTCAGCATTATCTTCAAGATGTGCCATATAATTTAGAACGTTTGTATGAATGTCGACAATAAGAGGAAATCGTCCAAGTTCTCTTTTACATGCGATATTGACTGTATTTTTACCAACTTGAAGATTTAACTTGCAGAACTTTGTATGAACTTTCTCAAATGGTTCAGATTCAGTTAGCATAAAAAATTTGTTAAGGTCGTTGTTTTGTAATTTGGTTAGGAGTTCTGAGCCCCAAATTTCGGAATTGTATAAAATTATTGGTTTGACAAGGGTGTCAAAAAGCTTATTGTATAGTTCAGGTGGTGGATTTAGACCAGAAAATGTTTTGTGTAATTTATACATAGCTTTTAGACCTTTCTTTTCCAAGTCAGTTTTTGTTTGGGAAAAGTTTCCATTAGAATTGAGTGTACAGCCAAGATATGTGTAACTGTCAGCCATATGGATTTCTGTAGAACCAAAATGAAAAGAGTTTGTGTTTACTTTGTTTTTTCTTTTTTGAATAACCATACAGTTTGATTTAGTTGAATTCACAGTAAGATGCCATTTTATACAGTAGTCGTATAGTATATCAAGACAATTTTGGAGACCTTGAGGTGTTTCTGACATGATCAATAAGTCATCAGCCCATAAGAGATGAGAAAGACTTTCTCTCTCCAGAGTTACAGGTAGACATGTTTCAGCTGGGAATACCAGATCATCTACAAATAAGTTGAACATAGTTGGACTAAGGTTATCGCCTTGCTTAACACCCTTTTGAGACTTGAAGGCACTCGTAATACCACCATCGATTTGTACTGCTACATTGTTTTGGTGGTACAGAGATTTAATAATATTATAAAATTTTCCACCAATGCCAAGTCTAAGTAACTTTAGTAGGAGGCCATCTCTCCATACACAGTCAAATGCTTTCTGGAAGTCAATAAAGCATAGATATACTTTCTTATTAAGTTTTTGGACATATTTGTTTACAATAGTTTTAAGAATAAAATGATTATCAGCAGTACGTCTGTTTTTACGGAATCCTGACTGATTGTCAGAGATAAGGTTATTCTCATCCGTGTATTGGTTTAGTCTGTTGTTTAATATGCTGGAAAATAATTTTCCAAGACAACTGGAGATAGTAATACCTCTATAGTTCTTTGCGTCAAGTTTATCTCCTTTCTTATGAAGGGGTTTGATATATCCTTCCGCCCAAGATTGTGGGAGTATTCCACTATCAAAAACTGCGTTGAAAAGTTTTGCAAGGGGTGACAATATGATGTCTTTCCCATATTTCAACATTTCATTTGATATACAGTCGAGGCCGCAAGATTTTCCGATTTTCAAATTTTTTAGGGCCTGGATGATTTCTTTTGTTTTTATATGACTATCCAAAATTGAAGTCTTTTGATTTTTTTCTCTTGACTTTAACTCGCCGAGTAGTTCTTGGGATTGTTGATCTTGATAATTCAGAGTGTCAGAATTGAGCTCTTCGAAATGTGAAAACAGTTTTTCATTAAAATGTGGTGGAAGATCCAAATCATTTTTATTTTTTTCAATTAAGTTATTTATTATTTTCCAGTATTCTTTAGGATTATCATTTTGTAGATGTTCAAGTTTATTATATATTTCATCTTTAACAAGTTTTTCTTGCTGTTTTTTCTTTTTCTTTAGTTTATTCTTTGTTGTTCTCAATTTAGTTTGCAGATTACTATCATGTGGGTTATCAGCAAGCTGTTTGGCTGTGGTTTTAAATACATTTTGAAGTTGTACAATATCTTTTGAGTTGTTTTTCGCAATTCTTCTCTTTTTAGCCTTGAATGTTTTTTGAGGTTTTGGTGGGGAGACTGTATGTGCTGCGGACAGAAGTATGTTGTTAATGGTTACTATTGCGTTATCGATACTAGTTTTATCAGAATTAATCTGATGATTCATGAAGTTTTGTATTTTTGACTGGGATACCGTTGATAGTAATTCCTGTCTATATCTGACACTGTTTTCTTCAGTTAGATTGTACTTCAGCGGCATGGGGTGCAAAGTTAGATTACTTGTGAAATCTAAGTTATCACTTTTGTTACATTTAAACAGAGTTGATATTGGGCAATGGACTGATTGGTGTGTTAGTACCTTAACATTAATACTAACCACATTATGAACAGTGTTCTGGTGTGCAAGTACATAATCGACTGCACTGTTTCCCAGGTGTGTATGACATGTTAATTTACCCACATAATCGCCTGGAGTTCGTCCGTTTAATATCCGGACACCAGATGCGAGGCAAAGTTCAGTTAGTAATTTACCATGATGTCTTTGGTGTGTACAGTTATCTTGAGAGTGTCTTGCATGGTGAATACTGTCCGAAATGTAGTCATCTGGCAATGGGATGTATTTATCATCATCACATCTAATGTAATCATCCAAGACTGTGTTATTTATAATAGTTCTTGCATTTGCATCACCCATAAGAAGAACCATGCCCTTTGAGTTAAAATGCGCTATCTCGCTTTCTAGTGTGTGGAATTGATCATTAAAGTAAGGTGAGTCTATGGGGGGTATATAAAATGTACCTATGTAGAGATCGCTTTTCCATCCAAACACATTGCCTGGCAATCTGATCCATAAAGTGGAATTGTTAGTAGTTGACATTTCAGTGACATGGGGGTGATATTTGTCTTTATAAAGGATGAGTAACCCACCGGATCCCCTGCCACATGACTGTTTTGAAGTCTTCACACTATGTTTGACCTTTTTACAGTAACCCTTCAGATCCAATGTCACACAACCAGTTTCAATATTATTTGTTGAACTATGTGTTTCCTGGAGACCTATTATGTCATATGTCCCTAATAAATGTTGTACATCTGATAATTTAAGTTTATCCCTCATTCCATCAATATTCCATGAGAGCAAAGATAACAAGCCTTTATACCTATCAGTTGACCACATTATAATAGTAGAAAAGTGAAGCTTAGTTAATTAAATGGAAAATCCCTAAAAGTGCTGAGTAGTACGGTGAACATGTTAGTGAATATATTCGTAATGGATATAAACATACTGTTTCAGTTACTTAACTATTTCCATTTACAGGTGATATAAATGAGTCCATTCCTTAGTAGAGTTCATTAGTTATATTTTCCCCCCAATCATTGTTCCAGATATCGACACATTGTACGGTACCCGTTGTGCATTATAAACACATAGTTTTATATCCATCTGTTGTGTCAGTGGTCGAGTGGATCACTATCATACCAAGGGTAGGCAGACCAGCACGGGGCCCAAAACGAACTCCCCAGACGCCTGATATATTTCTACACCAGGCACACAGAAAGCCACGTCAGGGCCCAGCGCAAGCCCACCCGCTCTGATATGCCTGATACACTCAGTGTTGTAACTCCCCATATTCCCGAACACAATGTGCATCGAGTATATATGTATTAAGTATGGGCTATTACTAATATAGTTAATGTTCAGTATTAGATCAGTTATAAATATATTACTGGTCCAGTTATTGTTCATTAGATCAGTTATACATATAAGATAAAATATCAGTTCGCGAATCTATAATATACCTTACAGTAACGGTAACCATGCATTATATGAACCTTTATCACAGATAGGTCATTTAAAATCAATTGTTAGTATATTGTTAAGCTTGTAATCATCAGTGGTCTATTGCAATCAATGTCAATTAATTGGGTATACTGTAGTATGTTCATAATTTGATTTACATGCAGTTCTGTATTCCCATGGTGAGATTAATTAAAATTATGAATTACATAGAGACCAATTAAGACAAGTTTGACCATCAGTAAAATATACTATCACAGAGTACACATGTGCACACTGTATCATACGAGTACAAGAACGAGTAGGAACATGTACAGCATACACATATATTGGTATCTATCACAGTAACCATGAATTATATGAACCTTTATCACAGATAGGTCATTTGAAATCAATTGTTAGTATATTGTTAAACTTGTAATCGTCAGTAGTCTATTACAATCAATGTCAATTAATGGGTATATTGTAGTATGTTCATAATTTGATTTACATGCAGTTCTGTATTACCATGGTGGGATTAATTAAAATTATGAATTACATGGAGACCAATTAAGACAAGTTTGACCATCAGTAAAATATACTATCACAGAGTACACATGTGCACACTGTATCATACGAGTACGAGAACGATTAGGAACATGTACAGCATACACATATATTGGTATAGGTACAGACCATTTGAGATCGACTTTTACTGTAATCACAACATTGTAGTTATGGGCAGTGTTCTCCTGCAACATTTATCAATTACTTTGTAACATAAGATTTATCATATTTATGTATTTATGCTGATGTTAGATTTAAACTCATTCTGTTATATCACATTGGGATGAGTTAAAATCATGTACCACAATTAAGTTACTTTGAAACTGTTAGTCCCAGTAGTAAACACCACTAGTTTTACAAACCATTGTGTATGTATTGGAGACCCCTAGTTACAGGCTTTTCCGACACACTCTGAACCTGTAGCTAAACCCCACAATGGGAATATTTTTAATTTTTTGTAGATTTTGGGGCCAGTGTCCCAAGAACGGAATTGTATTTTCAGTCCAAACTCATTAAAATTAATTTATATATAAACCTAAAATATTTAACTTTGAACTTTTACTTACAAGTAAAAAGTTAGAAGTCGGTTCAGAAACCCGCAACCAGAGGTATCCATTAATGTATATATACCAAACCTCGAACTCTGCATGCCACATATGTACAGTCAGATACTAGTGAATAATATACATTGTGCATTGCAGTTTAATTTGTTCTCCATTGTGAATAAGGGCTCAGAAATAAGAATGATCTTGGATACTGCCTAAAACAATGGATCATTTTTAATATTGTAATTATAATCAGAATAAATGTCATTGTGAAAATAGAATAAAAGAAATTAAAGATTACACATTGTCTTTCTTTTTTTTGTTGAGATATTACTGAAAATGTTATACATGTGTTGTACTGATAATTTTCACAGTTACAATCTTAGCGATATGTCATCATATTGTAATATGGTGTTTGTTCATATGTATAGTATCTACATTTAAGAGTGACAATGGAAAGATTGTGAAATTTAAACTGTAGTTTCTTGAAGAGGTGAAAACTTGTTGTTTATCCTAAAGTCATGAGGCCCTGAACAATGGGAGCGGTTGTATGACATTGAGGTCATGGATGGTCGTCGCTGTTGAGATCTGGGAAAATGCCACTTTTGGTAAGATGGAGCATTTGACACATTAGCACTAATGGATGGATGTCGATATGGCTGAAGATACACCTGCGCCCTCGATGGGAAACGGTCCGGATCTGTATGTTTGTTACTTCCCTGGTAATGGCTTCGTGCTATAACATTGTCATACAGTAGTCCGAAGTGAGGGTATAGAACTTTCTTATATACCCGGACCACCATGCCGATTCCAGCTTTGTTCAGGTGTTTATGGTCCATTGCTGGGAACCATTCTTGATTCTCACTGATCTGGAGTAGGCTGAGGTATTTGACATTGTAACTATTGCACAGATTCCGGAATTCAGCATCCAGTGATTTCTTTTTTGATCTAGAAACATTCTGGTGAAATACAGCACTAAAATACACTTTACAGTCATCCAGATCTGAAGCGGTCTGGAGCAGATTTGAGAGGTCGTTGAGTATGGTTGTTTCATCATTTTTCTCAATGTCGTTTCCCCCTGCTTGAATTATAAGGTGTTGCGGTTGGTATCTAATATTTGTGACAAAGTTTGTAGCTCCACGTAATGTTTTATTACGCAGTTCGATACGGGTAGAGCGATGGTTAGGGGTCAAATTTTTGGGGTTGATCGGCCTCACATTGGAATCCCCCAAAATCAGGACATCAGTCCTTGGTTTTGGGCTCATAGCGTTGTCCCCCTTGTTTTGGTGGCTGTTTTCGTTGTATTTGATTTTGTCATTCTGTGGGCCCTCTGCCACTGGTATGGTAGGAGATGGTAGGTCTGTAGGTGCCGAGCGTAGGTCCTCTTCAGCCACAGCAACGGATCTAGTCTCGAATGTGACCAGTTCATCACTGGATAGTGGATCAGTAGCGAATTCACGGGTATTCGGGCTGTCTGTCTGGATTGAAGACTCTGTATATTTATGTCGGCTGAGGATCTGGGAATATGATGGTAGGTGTTGCGAGATCTCAGAAAATTTCCTGTTCATACAAGGTGATGAACTGACATCGTCCCAATTTGGCCTTAATAAATTTCGATGACAGCGCCTCGTCGTCGATACATGTGAAATTAGGTCAGCAAGGGCACAGTCATTCACACGTTCTAGAGCTGCATGTCAGTGCATGAGTCTGGTTTACACAAAAATACATGGAATCTGGTCTACAAAACTACAGAAAGTGTCACAGACCAATAACCGGTACCCAGAACTAATACTAATCACCATGGATACACAAGTAGTGTAACGCTTGTATAATTACTATTACCCGGTTCCACGGAGCCATTTTACACTAACGTCTACAGGCTTGCGGTGCTAGTACACGCGCACTAGTCTGGTTTGCTGTCTCTCTTATATATACATACAGTTTACTTGGTAGGTTATGGGGCCTGGGTATAAACATGGCAGAAGAAATCGGGTAATGTGTTAAATAAAGTCGCTTGGTTTTGGTTTTCCAGTAGTTTACTTGGTAAGTAGTTTAACAATGATTATGCTCGGCGGAATATATAATGTGTCAAAGAGGCTTCTTCGAAGAAATACAGATGTAGCATTTTCGATGTTACAATGATGACTTTCAGTGATCTTTCGTCCAGCAAACAGCAAGTCCACAAGGTCAACTTTTCAGGCCGAAAAAAAAAGAGAGCAGAGAGGAAAGGCTCGACTAAATGAACATGGATCCGTTATAGGGTGTACTTTTGATCGAGGATAGCCTTGTGAAAATTCAACAAGACAATTTGTCATTCGATATTTTTTTCGAGATGGTGATCTTTGCTATTATTTAGTATATATTATATACAAAAAATGTACACGCACATTTCGGGCGACAATTTCATACTCCACCAGATTCGGACAAACCTGCGCCTGTTACCTGTGGGATGACGGCCAATCTGAAAGAAGAGTATCTGAATTTTTTTTAAGGTATATGTGTCCACATAGCTATTGCTCGTTTTAACTATAGACCTGTAATAGCTGAAATGTGGAATTAATGGGCAAGTTGCTCTAACTTGTTGTCACATTTCCATGACCTGCTTGTGCAGCAACAGCAACAAGTCTGAAACTGGACTAAATTCATACTCAATCATTCATTGCTAAATGGTTTTATTTAATATTTTACCAACAATGGCGTTGAAGAGATATATTCCTGTGCCAAGACGAAAAGTACTCTGGTCTGTTGGCAGTTTCGAGACACCCATGCACAATTGGCCCTTTTGCTGGGTGTTGGGACCGCAGAGTCAAGTCAGTTTCAATTTCGAATTCGGGTCTGGCGTGCGATCACGATCTTCAGTTTGACTTCATGGAAACTGTTATCAAGTGGACTCATTCCCATTGCAGGCAAACTCCGTAGAATTGATTTTGAGTCAAGGATGAACAGGTTTAGGACAAAGCCATTTCGAGCTTTTTTAGATCCATCGGGCTTTTTTAGCTTGATCGAGCTTTAAAAATGTCACTTTTACTCGTACTGATCATGAGATGTCCAATTTCCGCGGCGAAGCGGGCGTTGACAGTTTCACCGTGCTGAGATAAACATGGGAGAAGTTCAAAACCGAAAGAATCTCCCTTGTTCACAATTGCGTTGTTGTTATATTTCATATCAAATTATTCTTATGATGCACAGCCAACAACGTTTCCTCACCTCCTGTATTGCCATCAACACTTTATATCTCCTCATAAAACGTCCAACTTGAAGCCATCTTGGTGCCTCGCTTTCAATATGATCTGGCCAGCCCACGTGATCGGATATGCCGAAATATGGATTTTTAATTTTCCATCGGGTATGGTAGACCTGAATGCACATACAAGCCAAAATTTCAAATATGGAATAAAAAAAATGAACTACTAATCACATCTAAAGAATGATTACTTGGTGGTGAAACTCGTTGAATAAAAGATATATTATTTTGTCATCAGAACCAATAGCAGCAGTTGTTCCTTTCCTGTCAAAACGCACACACCACGTTTACACGACATGAACAGGCACTTCAGGCATGCCACCAACTATTAAGTATGAAATATGGGATTCCAGATGTACTGTCCCATGATTTGAACTGTACTAACCCACAGTATTTTATTTGCCCAAATAAAAGTTTGGTTTGTATATACATGATGTCCATTCAGGTCCACCATACCCGCTCGAAAATTAAAAATCCATATTTCGGCATATCCGATCATGCGGTCTTCCCAGATCAAAGTGAAAACGAGGCGCCATGATGGCTTCAAGTTGGACGTTTGATGAGGAGATATAAAGTGTTGATGAGAAGACAAGAGGTGAGAAAACGTTGTTGACTGTGCATCATAAGAATAATTTCATATGAAATATAACAACAACGCAATTGTGAACAAGGGAGATTGTTTCGGTTTTGAACTTCTCCCATGTCCGGCTCAGCATGGTAAAGCTGTGAACGCCAGCTTCGCCACGGAAATTGGACATCCCATGATCAGTACGAGTAAAAGTGACATTTTTAAAGCTCGATCAAGCTAAAAAAGCCCGATGGATCTAAAAAAGCTCGAAATGGCTTTATCCTAAACCTGATGAAGCTGAATTGCAAGAGATAATAGATCATATGTTGCTTATTTTTTATCAGGTTAGTATTCTATGTCAATGCAAATGTTGATGTATGTACGTACCACGAATAATATTAAAGACGAAGATTGAGAAATGTACGAAACCGTATGCCTACTGCAGAAAACACCGGCTCCAAAATCTGCTCTCGTCAAAACAAGTACTTGCATCGCGCGTTAAATGCGACAAAGTTTACAAAAATATGACCGCGTTCATGGCCGTGACCCGGACTGGATTGAGGATTGGTTCATTATTAATGGGCATATTGGCACTGAAATTGGCCGTCAGTGGGTGAAGCCGATTGGTCTTTCGGGCAAGGGCCACATCTACGGGCATTTCTATATATGGATAGTGAATCTTAACAGCTGATCGCTATAACGCAATACTATGGGCATGTGTTCGACTTATATTAACATAACACTTAGAATAACATTTGAGCACATTAGAAAATATCGAGACCTGGTTACAGAACGATTGAGAATAACACTTGAGCGCATACAGGGGCTTCGTTGGGGGGGGGGGGTGGTCGTCAGGTGCGAACGACCCCCTCTTGGACGCGCAAAAAAAAACAGAAGAAAAAGCAAAAAAAAAAGAAGAAAAAAAAACAAACAAAAAGAAAAAACAAAAAAAAACAAGAACAAAAAAAAAGCAAAAGGGAAAAGAAAGAAATGAAAAATGTGCAAGTCCGTCTCTAGAAATGTAATCATGATCCGTTTCAGTAGTGAGGCGTCAGTTCGCTCAACAATGGGTTTACCACGACTATCCGCTTTGGCGATCATGAAGATACACTATGGTCATAAAATGAACTATGCAAGAGCTGTAGCTCTGTTTATGAGACTCCACAATCGACGGGTACTGCAGCCGAATTTACTATTCAATTGATCATTAACACTAACTCGTCTGTGTTTTCCTTCTACTCCATGCGTCTGGATTTTATAATGAAGTATCGGCAGCCTCGGTCTACCGTTAGCTGAAGGCTGTACTACATTCGTGATATTTCATTTCCGGAATATAATTTTTGTTTTCCAATCAGTATTTTACCATGGCCACGTTTTAATTCCCAGAATGATGAGTGATATCAGTCTCATTTTCCTAGTCAGTATTT
>JAVTVY010030040.1:0-130823 GCA_036873755.1 Hanleya hanleyi
TAGTCACACTGCCATGTTTCTTTACAACAGAACCCATTTACAGTCCAAAATGGATGGAAGAGGTGTATAGTATTGAGGTTTTAGGAATATTTTTTGAAGCATTTCCCATGTTTCTGTTGGAAAATTTACCGCAAAATTACCAATAGTTTGACTTGCTTACATCTTTTATTTGCATTTTCCCCACTTTCCTAGCATCATCTGAAAGCAGAAAAGCAGGCAAGGTCTTCACATTGCCGAAATACGAATGGATTATTAAGAGCACATGGGTTGATTTTGAGTTTTGTTCTCGAAAATCCTTCTAGAGTTGGAAAAAGTTACCAAAACAAAGATTGGGTGGAGAGAAAGTTATCGGTACGATTACAACCCATATAAGGGAAGTGTATGGCAAGCCAAAGCGCTTTTTATTCAAGAATTTCCGATATGAGGATATCAGAATTCAAATTTCCGATATCGGAAATGCCCTTCAATTTCCGATATCGGAAATTGAATTCTCGATATCGAAAATTGCCATTTTCAGAATTATGTCTGACTCCGATAAATCTCCAGTTGCTCCAAATGCCATCAATGGTCGGTTAAGGGTACCACTGGGCATGAGTGCTCGAATTGCTCGCAGAGCACGGAAGAGAATAGGTGCGAGGTGTGCTCTGCCTGGCCTGAGGATGTCTTTCAGCACTGGCTGTTAGTACGTTCCCGGTCCGTGGCGGCACTACCGGCCATGAACCCGGGAACTTTCGGTTCGTGTCTTCCTGCGGTCTCCTAACCTATAGGAAGGTTTATACCTGAATCATAACTTGATGCACCGGTGTTTGTGGTTCCCCGTCTGAGGAGCGCCGCGTTGGGAAAGCCGCCAGCTATTTCTTCGACCAAGAAACGCAGGTCGCGCAAGTCTATTCCGAACCGTCATGTGCTCCTACAACTCTAGCCAATAATGAGACACCATCCGACCCTTCTTGGGGTCCGACGGGAGATGGTACGGATAGGGACACAACTGCGCTCGATGAGATCGATGAGTCCACCAGCCCAGCCGAGATTGAGGTCGATCAATTCATGGCCGACACGGATCCATGGGCCCGTGTTGTGGCATCGTACGGTGGCCGCGATTGCTCCGAGCCGAGCTGCTAGCTCATGCTCTCAATCTTCCCTCCGTTCAACCAGGAACATCTGGCCTGGACCGTGATGGTTACCCGTTGGACGGAGGACATATCCAATCCTCCTGGTCATGCCCCACGGGTGACCTAGGGTCTTCATCCAGCTCCGTATTCGGCTCTCTTGATGACCGGTTGCTAGAGGATTCAGATATGAAGGTCGGTTCAATGTCCGGAGAGGTCCCTCACGTTGACTTGAACCAGGAGCAAGGGAGTGCCGTCGATGATACCATTGAAGCGGCTCTTCTGCGGGCTGCCGCTCAACAAAAGATGCCGGAAGGCCCACAGCTCCTTACGCTTGGCCATATGTCCTCTTGGACTAGGTCGCTAGCGTATGGTGCCGAACAAACACAAGCAGCAAGAACACGCAAAGCGATCGCTAACGGGACAGGCACCGGCTCGGCGGCCTGAGCTGCCCTCGTTACGGCTAGATCCATTCATGGATCAGGCTTTCGAAACGCTATCGGTGGGGCCGCAGGGAAAGGATAAGCGTTCCTTGAGTACGGCACCACCCGGGTTCACCGAGCTCTTCAGAGGCCCTCCGTCTGAAGTCAAGTGGATGGAAGCAGCTTCGAAGGTTGAACGGTAGTTCACCTTCTCCCTGACAGGTAGACAACATCGTGAGGATATACATCCAAACGATATGCTGCGCCGGTCAGTTGAGGAAGAGCTCAAGGCGGCAGAGTGTTCGACCCGGGGCGAGCTATGAACACATGCATCGCACATCACTGGCGACGTGGTGTCCCAGTTGCACTCCATGGAAGCGGATGCGATTCCAAAACGCGTGATGCTTGCTAAGGGGAAGCGCAACGCCAGCGTTTCCAAGCCCGCTGATTCTTTCTCCGGCTCGAAGCCTAAGAAAACCAGAAGAGGCTACCATGGCAAGAAGGGGTCTAGTAACTCCTCTAAGCCCGCTGGTAAGGGTGGGAAGTGCACCTGACATCTCAGTGTGCGCTTCCCCACTGCCCAGGACATCAACCCCCACCTCAGCTCGAGTTGGGGGGGGGGGCTGGTTGCCAGACGAGGCACTTCTGTGTCGGTATCTCGAACGGTGTCTAGCAACCTTCACCTCTTGGTGGAATCGGCACTGCGCAGATGGCCTTGTAAGGCAGATTGACGTTGAAGGATATCGAATTGCATGGAGCTCTCCAAACCGTTCTCCTCCACTGACAAGAGACCCCACTGGTGATCCCGTTACCTCGAGACCTCCATCAGATTTCCATCATACGGGACGAGATAGCTTCCCTCCTCGCCAAAGCGGCTGTAGTAGAGCTGAAGGATCCAGCAACGGATCCGGGGTTTTACACCAGGATGTTTTTGGTGTTCAAGAAAACCAAGGGATGGCGACCGGTCATCGATATGCGGCCCATCAACCGTTACATTTGCATCAAGATATTCAAGATGGAAACTCTTCGATCTGTACCGGTCAATCAGGTAAGAAAATGACCCAGATCGTTCAAGTGGAAGGGACTCTAGAAGATATGGAAACCGGCACTACGACGACAGTGGACAGGCGGACGCCTGTGTACAACGCCGAAGGGAAGCCGGTAACGGGTCCAGGCTCGGTGTCAGAGAGCCATTCATTGCCGATCTCTCGATGGGTAATAACTTATGATTATGAAAAACTAGGCAAATCTACGGAGGCGCCTAGTGATAAATTTTCATTTGGACCCGGGTTTGCGAGATTGCCTTCCTCAACTCCGTTGAGGCCTGGACTCTCCAGTCGTTCACTAGCAAATACTAATTCAGTAACGACTGGTCCGTCTAGCTTTCTCCGAGCTACTTCCGGTTTCTCTGGTGGCCCTTCTCGTCCCCCTGTCGAAACGTTGATGAACCACCTTATGAGTCACCAGAGGTTGGGCATCCCACAACGCCAGCTGCGTATGTATTCAGGTACCTATAATATGCCAAGTTATTTGCCTGCCTCTGAGACGCAGTATCAAGACTCTTCTCAAGAAGACATCCGGTTGCGAGAACGTTCCAGCCCTTGCATGGCTTGGCACAAGTATCGACTTCCGGGGTTCTTCGAGGTACGGGACCGGCTATGCTCTGGATGATGCGCCCTCCTATTCCAGCTTCCGGTTTACGACCACGAGTGCCAGTTCACCGATTTTTACTACAGTGGCCGTGCTCACGGCCATGCGTGAGGTCCCCCAGGGTGAACACCCCCGTCAGGCTCAAATTCAGGTTCACTCTCAAGTTGCGGATCCTACCCTGGTTGCTATTCTTGTGGGGAATGGAACAGCAGCAGAAGGAGATGAAGTTAAATTGACGGGGGTATCCCTTCTAAGATTCCATACTGGCAGGAAGCCCCGGAGGAAATGGAAGTGCATAGGGACCAGTACGGTAGCTCTGAAGACTATGAACCTACCAATAATTATCCGGATGCTTGTAAATAATATGATTCAATTGCTGGTATCTACGACTTAATTACGAATATACAGCTTCCGGTCCCACATGCGGGGGATATTGAAACTGAATCGGGAGAGTCGGCACGGGTTACGAGATCGTTAACGACACTTCCGGCCTCGACTGCTATTCATTCTATTTGTGATTTGTTCCATAGAACGTTTAGCAGAACCCAGTACACAGGAAGAGCGGACAGTCAAGCTTCGACCTAGAGCTCACTTCCGCCCTGCAGGATCTTCTGGTCCGTTTCCAGTGCAGAAGCCAAATATACGGTCATATGGCATACATGACTCACCATTTAGATTCCGTTCTGCTGAGGTTAATGGGGATTTCTCATATTTGTGTCCTCCAAGTACGAAAATGCCTAACAACCCGGATGTTCCATTCACGAACAAGCAGGCTTCGACACTTGAGGAAACTGCCCGTCAAGGAGTGGCGATTACAAATCATTTGGACTGGTTTCTTAAAGCCATTAAGGATGGTTTGTTCTCGTTGGCGGGTGCGGAAAGTCAGGAACAGTTACAGGAGGGTATAAACCTCGTTCTTGACTACCAGAAAATAGCTTCCGGTGCTGTTGAAGACTTGTTGGTGCACAATGCCTTCATGTCTTCTATGCTTGTGTATTTACGGTGAAAGGCCTACATTCCACTAATGCATGAGTACACGCCGGAAACTGTAAAGAGAAGTCTGTTAGAGACGTCAATTGCTTCTTCTTTACTGTTTGGTGATGCTGTAGCCGAAGTCCGTCTTGAAATGAGTCGTATTGTGCATGACAGGTCAGTGGCTTCCGGTGCTTCTACAAAGAGACCAGCGACTTTTGGGTCGGGTCCCAAGGCGAAAAAGTCTAAGTTGAACCCGCCTTCCGGTTCCAAGGCTATCTGTTCTCTTATGAATATGACTATATGCAGGCGCTTTCAAAAACCGATCCATTCAAATTACAAGCGTCTAGTCCGTCATTCATAATCCAGCCGTCGTCCATCAGAGAATATCCGCGTCCATAATCCAAAGATTTATTACCCAAATCGTAAACCTGCTTTGATTAATGCCTAATCTCCATTAGGAAGAACAATACAAACTGTTAAAACGGAAGTTAAAACTAAAAGTTGTCTCCCCTAGAGGGGAGTTGTCTGCCCCTAGGGGAGCTCTCTCATTCATCCCAGTGGAGTTACTATAAAGGCTCTGCTCACGCCATTCCTATCCTCTTTCTCCTGTTTGTACTCGACCAGTGCACATCAAGGAAGTGTTAATTCAATACAGCTGTGTTGTTGTTGTAACCGCCGGTTATATCCTTTATCAAGATTGACTTGTGTTTTTCTTTTCGGAAATTCTTCTTACATTAGTTATGTCTGAGGTTTCTGTTCCGAATTCTAATTCTTGTATGTGTGGGCAAGTTTTGTCCCGTTTGGACTCCCACACGGTTTGTTTTGCTTGTAAAGATTTGTGCTATCGCAAAGCCACGTGTGCGGAGTGTGTCATGGGATTCGTCTGCCTGGAGGAATTTTGCCCAGGTCCGACGTGCTCATTTATTGCGTGCCTCTGAGGATCCCGCTCTATCGGAGCGATAGACGGCTTTGGAAATTGCGCTTGTGTATGACATGAAATCCATCGAGGATCTCGGCGGTGTCGGTTTAGATTTGTCACATAGATTTCAAAGTCCGGTTTCATCGGCGTCTGTAAATATTTCCTCCCTGTGGGACCATTCCTACAGGTAGATAATATTCAACTTCTAGACAGTCTGACCTCCACCAGTATTCCTTTGTCTCGAGTCCCTGTAAAACCGGTTCCTTTGTTCAGGCCAACAAAGGCCTCCAGATCCAGGTCGGTTTTGCCGGAGCGGCCCATTGTCTCCTTCGGACAAAAGAATGCTACCTCGCCGCATGTTATCTCGCCTATGTCACTTTTGTCAATGGTTCTATTGCGGTTAAATAAATAATATTTCTGGGATAATTTTGTCTGACATTTCTATCCCGGTTGTTTCTAAATTTTGTCGCTCGTCTGGGCAATTTTTGGACTCGCTTAGACACACACACGGTTTGTTTTACCGTCAGCCACGTGTTAGTGTCTTCGGACGTACGTCGCTAAAATAATTTGCTCTTGTCGGAGATTTCAAAATTTTAGCCATGATTTGTCTATATCTTGAAATGAACGTCCGACGATGTTTTCTAAAAGTCAATATGAAATCTCACGCTCAACTAATAACACAGTCCTGCGTGATGGTAGACAGTATGTATTCAATATCGCGTCTCCACGCAAACAATGAGTTTCGGCGACGGGCTCGCGCGACCCCGTTTTGTTATCGGTCAGTTTGTGAGCCTATTGTGATCTGTACGATAAACGAACAGGATTTTGTTTCGTTGATTCACGAATTTATGCATTGAATTTTGTGTAAATCTTAAGTAGTATTGTGAAAAGTATCCTCTCCTGACGCGGGAAGTTCGTTTTCCCCGCCGGGGAGATCCGATTCTTTATAAGCAGTCCGTCAATTTTCATGTTGTTGTTGTATCTTCTGTTCGGACTTTGCAGTTTTTTTGGTAGTTTCACTTTCATGCATGCAGTTCATTGTCCTACCAAAATGTATTCTCTTGATATATCAAGTATTATTATGTTTATTTGATATCCTGTGATCAAGAGAGAACTTACAGAGGTTTTTCTCTGCCTTTCATGCTTACGTTGTTGTTGCGTTTGTGTTCGTAACCACAACTCAAGCCTATTCACTACGTCGTTTTGTTACATTTTAATGAGCTTCTTTACTACTCTCTTTATGTAATTAAGGGTGTGTTGAACAACAAAAGAGATCACGTGTTTGTTTATTGTGAGTGAGTAAACCCTACACACTCACTCACCCTTGTTTATTGTGAAAGTGTGCTATTCTTTGAAAAACAAATTTCTGTTATTAAACATTGTGATTTGTTTATGTTTCACACCAAATTGGTCCCATCTGTATACTGAATTACGCTCACAATTCAGATTGAGTTGAGCATTAATTTTATTTCTTCTCTCTGAGAAATTTTATAATTATTAGCGTGAGTGTGAGTGTATTTCTCCGGGAAATCTTTAGAAATACTCTCGTTCGACGACACGTGGAGTGTTTATTGATCTTCTCCTGGTCTGTTGGCCGGGCAAGGATCAAGCCTGAAGTTTTCTCAGTCTTCTGCCTGGGACAGCATTAGACTATTTCATCGAGCGGTCTTCTTGTATTTTGAGCCCTGCGCAAGGATGACACGCAAATTCGTGAAGTCTTCTATAGTTTTTCTACCGAGTATGATTACCGGTACAGTCTACAAGAACAACAGACTGCTCTTTAGCAATGTTCTTTACCGTTTCTTCTCGACAGCTTGTTCGTGTTAGGTCATTTCAAATTCTGAATTTTAATGACCTTGCTTTATCTACCGGCGAGAGGCTTCAAATGTATTTCCTGTCTTCGGGAATTTTTAAATTCTTTGAGGATCTTTCTAGTTTATGTGGAAATCTCTTTGTTCTGGATGTC
Organism: Hanleya hanleyi; assembly: GCA_036873755.1. NCBI lineage: Eukaryota > Metazoa > Mollusca > Polyplacophora > Lepidopleurida > Hanleyidae > Hanleya > Hanleya hanleyi. Next base: position 7,042 of record JAVTVY010030040.1, read on the forward strand.
GGTGGTGTACTACCTGGCGGAGTTACGTTTGTGATTAACGCTAGGAACATTTAATGTGTTCATCTCTTCTGCGTTTCTAATTTCATTACAGTCGAGTTCGGGGTTACTGTTTGCAACGCCTTTCTCGTTTCGCACCTCAACGACGTTCCATTACGTCGTCTCGTTGTCCTCGTACACCTGTACGTCGTTTCTCGCCGTTACGTCGTTTTTCTCGTACTTTTATAAGGTTGTATCCTGCTCCATTGCGAGCATGTATGTACGTTATGTTGAAGCAAATGGGGAAATCACTACGCCGTTTTTCACACACAACGTTTCTCCCATTTTCACGTTACGTCTTTCTGTTACATCTTGACGACGTTCCATTACGCCGTCATGTTGTTCTCATACACTTGTGCGTCGTTCTCGTACATCTGTTAGACGTTCCGGTACGCCATAACGCCGTTCTTCACGTCATTTCTTGGGTACCTCCTTCGTTTTGCGAGATGCATATTTTATATCCATTCATCCTCGTTTTCAGCGTTTTCCTTCGATTCACCATCGTCGGTCGTCGGTGGGAGTGGAAGTCCTTCCGTTTGGAGTCAACCTTCCCCTTGTATCAATTCATCTCGGGGCTTTCACATCGAGGTTTACTTAGGTTCGTCGTTACACTGCGAAGAGAGTTGTGTTGAGGCCATTTTGGCTCCAGAATTGTGTTGAAAATAACAAAAATTGTGTTAGAATCAACAGTAATTTGTTTTGAATTCAGCACAGTTTTGTGTTGATATATGTAGTTTAGCACAGAACCATGTTGATTTCAACACAAAACTTTTTGTGTTGAAGCCATTTTGGCACAAAATTGTGTTAGAACAACACAATATTTTTCGTGGTGTACTTTGGGGGACAGTTTTTCGACTCTCTCCATCAAGTACTTCGTTCCCGTATAGACAGTTGGACCAGTTTTTTAGACTTTGGCATTATAGTTCTGTCATCAACTTATAGGGCTTTTCATTTCTATGCAGGACCTTACTCATTACGCTCGTTTTTCGGGTTCGGTCACTGCAGTGGATTTATTCGTCCTGGTGCCGAGAATGTGATGCCCATCCTGACTTTTTTTCCCTGTAGCTGACTTCCTCCTTCACCTTTGTCGTGATATGAAGTTCAAATCAGCACCTTTTAAGGGTTCCGGTCTGCTTGGGCTAGGGTTTTTACGTTTTTCTTCCGGCATCGTCATTAGTCTAAATGACAATATCTCTGCGCTCTTCGCGCTTTCGTTTTACAGTCTCGTCGTACTCGCTAGCTGTTACCGAAATGGGATGTTGGTGTGGTTCTATGCGCTTTGTTTCGTCTGCCTTTTGAACCTTTACAGTCCGCCTCTCTCAAAGCTGTTTCCTACAAGACTGCTTTGCTGGCGGCTTTTGCTTTGGCGTCTAGAGTGTCTGAACTTCATGCTCTTGAGAGATCATCTATGACCTGGACGGCGGATTGGTCTCACATTGTCCAGTCCTGTGCATGGATGGCAAATTCTACGTTCACCAATTTCTATCTGAGAGATATGTCAATGTTATCAGATAGAATGATCACGTTTGGACCGCTGATGGCTGCCCAGCACGTGGTCAATTAACTTGCAAAAAAGAGGGGGGGGGCATTTCTCCTCTGCGCAGCAAGTCAACCAGCTTGCTGCATCATCTTCAGTTATATATGTCCACCATACTACATGATCACTTCAATAGGTCAGTCAGCCAACTTACAAGACCCGTCTCATCGGTGAGTATGGTTTAGACATGGTTATTGCTACACCCACTGCGTCTCCTCGACTGGGGTTTCCCTTCTATTGAGTATGGTGTACCACATTTACAATCAAGTTTTTGATTTAATCCATGAGTATCTTCAGCGTCTTCGACTTGAATTCTCTTTGGGTAAGTTTTAGTGTGCGGTATGCCTATACAGTACCAGCTTACGGCTTCATCGCTGCTATTCATAAATTTTATGTCCACATACTAAATGATCACTTAAGAGAAGTGATAGGTCAGCTTGCCAGCCGCCAACTCTCGAGTCCTCTATCACAGCCTGGCACAATGACGAGTTTTAATCTTTGCCTTTACTGCAGATTTGCTTGTGTCATTTCAGGTTAAAGCTATAACCTTCTTCCAGATCATCTCAGCTGAGTCACCTTCGGTCAACTCAAAGAGTCCAACGTACAAAGACAGGGACTAAAGTACAGACAGTTGACGTGAAATGGAGAGTAGACTCAGGGCAAGCTCTGTCAACTCGCAACTCCTCTTACAAGACCGGATCAAGCTTCATGGACTAAAGTACAGACAGTTGACATAAGCCGGCTTGTGGACTGGGGAGTTGGTCACCCTGTATGTTGCGGGTAGCTGGTAGTTCGCCTCACCCCTGTTCATACACTGGCTTACCAAGAATACCCTCGATCGCCTCAGGGCAGGGGTTTCCTTCAGATTGGTAATATTGTGTACCACAACCACGATCACAGCTACATGGATGAAGACACTCAAAAGATAAGTATCTTCTATTACTACTCCTTAATTACCCACTGCATCACCGACCAGGGTTCTTTTTGTTGAGAATTATTGTCATATCTGTGATCATTTTAGGTAGAGGCTGAGATGGCCGAGTGGTCTGGGCCGTTTGCATTTACTGCTGGCGATTTGGTGCCGGACTCTGAGGACGCGGGTTCGTGTCTCGCACAGGCTGACCTTTCCAGCACTAGTAATTGTGCCTTACTGAGAGGCTGTCATCTTAAAAATAATTGGATATAAATGTTATCTACTCAGTAGTAATAGGTCAGTTTGCCAGCCGCCATCTCTCAAGTCATCATTTAAGGCTGACACAATTGTGACTTTTAATCTTTGCCTTTACTGCAGATTTGTTTGTGTCATTTCAGGTTGAAGCTATGACCTTCTTCTAGATCATCTCAGCTGAGTCACCTGCGGTCAACTCACAAGTTCAACGTACAAAGAACTGACATAAAGTACAGGAAGTTGACATAATTACAACACATATAAGGGAAGTGGGAAGAGGTGCCGACATACTGACTGCGTCACATGACTTCACAGAATAGTCTTCTGGTTAACCTATTCTAAAGCACATACCAAGAATCTAGCGATTCGTGATATGTGTTGTATCTCAGGTACGCTTTTATTGTACCTGTTCATGTGGCAACTTGGATGATATGACCACACGGCCCTAGCACCGGCATAAGCGGTATTAGATACAAATCTAGAGAGCTATGATGGAAATGCTCTGACAACTCGTATACTGGTAATTGGTGAGCTGTTTCGCTGTGACAACTCTTACATTGGAGATTGGTGAGCTGCATCGTCGTCAGATGTAAATGACGGCATTTAACACAAAAGACTAGTCTGTAAGGCCCGATGTCGACCCAGCATCAACTTCCCACAAGTGCCAACATATATCAAAGACCAAAAGGTCTGTACAGGGGGCGGGCCTCGGGGACGAAACGTCCACCAGCAGATGCAGAGTAGACTCAGGGTAAACGCTGTCAACTCACAACTCATCCTACAAGACCTTTTCAAGCTTCAAGGACTAAAGTGCAGAGAGTTGACGTAAGACGGCTTGTGGACTGAGGGTGGTGTAAGTTGGCACCCTGTATGCAGCGGGTCGCTGGTAGTTCGCCTCACCCCAGTCATACATTGGCTTACCAAGAATATCCTCGATCGCCTCAGGGCAGGGGTTTCCTTCAGATTGGTAATATTGTGTACCACAACCACGATCACAGCTACATGGATGGAGACACTCAAGATAAGTAATAACTGTATCATCTCCATGAATTACTCATTGCGTCACTGACCAGGGTTTTCTTGTTGAGTATTATTGTGTCATGTTTATGCCCATGTCTGTGTCATCCCAGAGGTTACTCAGCCTGCTATTGGAGCTACAACAAGGCCGAGGTTCCCACCTCCATATGTTGGTAGTGAGGTATTAATCAAAGCAGGTTTACGATTTGGGTAATAAATATTAAACATTTATAAACAATGTTACTATTTATAACCAAATCAAACCTGCTTTGATTTGATTGTCCCTCCCTACCTTCTCCTCACTCCACGGCCTTGCACACTACAGGTCTCGGTTTATTACAATGAGAAAGAGGATAGGAATGGCGTGAGCAGAGCCTTTATAGTAACTCCACTGGGATGAATGAGAGAGCTCCCCTAGGGGCAGACAACTCCCCTCTAGGGGAGACAACTTTTAGTTTTAACTTCCGTTTTAACAGTTTGTATTGTTCTTCCTAATGGAGATTAGGCATTAATCAAAGCAGGTTTGATTTGGTTATAAATAGTAACATTGTTTATAAATGTTTAATACCTATTCCATATTCCATATAACAGTATTAGCACCAAATTCAAAAAGACAATCATAGTATACATAAACATAGGCTTGTATCCTGCAAGAGAGAAGCGGTCAACAGTTTTCAATGATGCCGGCAAGACATCATGATGTTCCAAAAATATCAAATCCGTATCGCTGATCAGTACTCTTAATCCATAATATTCGTTGTAAAGTCGTCATCTAAGAATGATGTATCTCAGTCACGCTTTGATTGTGACTGTTCATATGAGTACCATGAGGATCTTGAAGTACATGGGTTCATACGGCCCCTAGCCCCGGGTTAAGCGGAATCAGACACAAGTTACGAAACGTAGCGCCATAGATCTTGCACGCTACGTTCGTATTTTGCTATCAGCATGCGATATGTATCGCCAAATTTGAGAAACACAGGATCTAGCAAATGCTACTAAGCGAGATATGTATACGCCATATGCAGGTCCCACTGGAATATTACTATCCAGAAAGGGATAGTTTACGATGTCGAAATTGTAATCATCTCTTTTGTCGACGAGAGAGAATGCCCGCTTCATTTTTATAGAGATAGAGATCTAAATAAGATGTGCCTGTAGGGCTATCTGTAGTTTCCTTCAATCCAGTGAATGTGGATATATATCCTTCACTGCGTCATTTATATAGCGATTATCCACAGCGAGAAGATCGTCTATATAGCGTTTGGTGAATGAGAAAGAACGGGCTTTGAATGGATCGATTTTTGAAAGCGCCTGCATATAGTCATATTCATAAGAGAACAGATACAGGTCAGCCAACAGGGGTGCACAATTAGTACCCATTGGAATACCTATATGCTGCTGATATAATGTGTTGCCAAATTTCACATAGATATTTTTAATGAGAAATTCAAGCAACTCTATAAACAAAGAAACATCCCTTGAATGATATCTCTTGTATATAGTCGAGCTAAAGAATGCTTTATGTCTTCCGACATTAATATATCTTCTCATTCACCAAACGCTATATAGACGATCTGCTCGCTGTGGATAATCGCTATATAAATGACGCAGTGAAGGATATATATCCACCTTCACTGGATTTGAAGGAAACTACAGATAGCCCTACAGGCACATCAAATTTTAGATCTATATCTCTACAAAAATGAAGCGGGCATTCTCTCTCGTCGACTTTATGACAAAAGAGATGATCACAATTTCGACATCGTAAACTATCCCTTTCTGGACAGTAATATTCCAGTGGGACCTGCATATGGCGTATACATATCTCGCCTAGTAGTATTTGCTAGATCCTGTGTTAATTGTGACGATTTCAATCAACGTCACAAAACATTGTTGCAGAAACTTATAAAACAGGGCTATTCCTCCAAGCGCCTTCACTCAAAGTTTCTCAAATTTGGCGATACATATCGCATGCTGATAGCAAAATACGAACGTAGCGTGCAAGATCTATGGCGCTACGTTTCGTAACTTGTGTCTAATTCCACTTAACCCGGGGCTAGGGGCCGTATGAACCCATGTACTTCAAGATCCTCATGGTGCTCATATGAACAGTCACAATCAAAGCGTGACTGAGATACACCATTCTGTAGATAACGACTTTAGAACGATCATTATGATCAGCAATACGGATTTTATATTTATGGAACATCATGATGTCTTGTCGGCATCATTGAAAATTGCTTCTCTCTTGCAGGAAACTAGCCTATGTTTATGTATACTATGATTGTCTGTTTTGAATTTGGTGCTAATACTGTTATATGGATATGGAATAGGTCTTTGGATTATGGACGCGGATATTCTTTAATGGACGACGGCTGAATTATGAATGACGGACTAGACGCTTGTATTTCCACTTTCCCTTGGGTGTTACTCGAGTGTTTGCACCAGTGGCACTATTCCTGCACTGTCTAGGTATAAAGTACCACTTTTATATCGACGACTCACTGCGAAGGAATGCCTGCAAAGAGCAGTTAATCCTAGACACGCAGTTTGTCTCAAGGATAATGACATCTCTGGGATACTTCCCACACGAAGAGAAGTCAGAACTGACTCCGTCGCAAAAGCGCAGATTTCTTGGGGGGGGGGGGGAATACGATACGCTATGAGCTCTCGCCAAACCCCAGAAGATAGAGGGCAAAAGATAACGACAACGATACCTAAGTTTCTCAAGATAGCCAGGGCTCTACACTTTGCTGCGATAATCGGCCTCTCGACGTCAACACAGGACGTAACACCAAGAGGACGATTGCAGCTTCGTCCCTTAATAATTTACTTCAATCATCAATAGGTCGAAAGGCAGTTGAATCCGTGGATACCTGTCACGCCTCTTGTCGGACAGTGCCTCCAGTGGTGGCTGAATCCACTCACCATTATGCCGTGTGTCCCTACCACCGTTTCGTCCAACACTTAATCTGTTCACGGACGCATCTATGGAAGTTAGGGAGCCCATCTCGAATCCAAGTCGATATCCGAGTTATGGACAATCAAGGAACGCTCGTACCATATCAACGTGCTGGAGTTTGTGGCAGTGACACATGCTAGACGCACGTGGTTGAGCGTATTGACCGACAAGAATCTGCTGATAGCAACGGACATCACATCAGTCGTGTCCTATATCAACAAGCAGAGGGGGACGAGATCTCCGCAATTACAATGCCAAGCGGAAATCTTTTTCTGTCTGTCCCGGGAGTTCTGAATGTCTTAGCGGATTCGCTTTCACGACGGAATCCGATACTTCCCACAGTGTGGCAACTTCACCCAGCCATACTAAAACAGATAGCTCATGTCTGGGAGATGCCACATATGGATTTGTTCGCCACTCGGCGCAACAACCTGTTACCCCTGTTCATGTCTCCGGTCCGGGTCCGTTGGCATACGCAGTGGACGCCCTTTCGCAGGAGTGGTCAGGCATGGTAGCATATGCGTTCCTGCCTCCAGCTATCCTAGCGAAGGTACTCCGGAAGATCCAAGAAAACAACTGTGTCGTATACCTAATTGTTCTGTGGTGGCCAGCAAGGCCGTGGTTCCCGGAATTACTGGATCTTCTTGTAGATGTACCGAGACGACTTCAGGTATGGCGCAACCTATTTCACCAGCCCGGGACGCCAATATTCCACAGCCAGCCAGAGCTGTTCCACTACCACTTGTGCCAGTGCTCAAAGGACACTTTGCTCAGGCAGAATTTTCTAGTACAATCGATTCGACCGTCCTCTTCCGCTGTATACCAATCAAAGTGGGCAGTCTTTAATGATTGGTGTGGAGAGAGGGATATCTATCCATCCAGAGCCACTATTCCTCAAGTAGCAGAGTTCATACTGTACCTGTTCCGGGATAGGGGCCTTGTACCTGCTACGGTAGAAGGTTACAGAGCAGCCATCGCTCGGCCTATTCTTTTGAGTACTGGGATTAATTCTTCGACTGATCCGAATTTGACTGCGCTTGTCAAATCGTTCAAGATTTCGGGTCAGTCAGTCACTCCGAAGTTGCCGAAGTGGGACTTAGCCATCGTCAATTAGTGGAGGCACCCTTCGAGCCAATAGAGTTAATTGATCTCAAGATGTAATCTTACAAAACTTACGTTTTTGTTGGCTCTCGCCTCGGCAGTTCGTGTGTCAGAGCTGCATGCGCTCGATAGGAGGAACGTCAGACACTCTAGGAACTGGAGCAAATTACAACACATATAAGGGAGGTGGGAAGAGGTGCCGACATACTGGCAGAGCCACATGACTTCACAGTATAGTCTTCCGGTTAACATATTCTAAAGCACATACCAAGAATCTAACGATTCGTGATATATGTTGTATCTCAGGTACGCTTTTATTCTACCTGTTCATGTGGCAACTTGGATGATATGACCACACGACCCCTAGCACCGGCCTAAGCGGTATTAGATACAAATCTAGAGAGCTATGATGGAAATACTCTGACAACTCGTATATTGGTAATTGGTGAGCTGATTGGAGATATCACCAACTGACTGCGGTCGCGATTTTTATCTCGACTATTCCGCTCAGCGAGTGGGTTACTTCAGCCTAACATGGATCTATATCAATAGTGACGTCATGGACCAGCCGAATGTTATTTTACCTCAAACGGATAGGTTGGACAACCTCGTGAAACCCTGTCAAATGCGCCGTTTGACTCTCGATACTGCGATGGTAGGTCCGACTTCCACAGTTGTTTCAGGAACACATCGATGTACCGCCTTGTAGTCTTTGCCGTAAAATGTTTGTCTTCGAATACATATGGTCTTTGAAATTGCGATTGAACCTTTTAACGATCGAGGCCTTGGACTCGTCTTACATGTGAAAGAAGGACACCTTGTGGGATTTTAGAAACATGTTGGAATGGACTGTCGAGGAATTCTTCCCCTTCGTCGGTTTGTTTGTTCACGGATTTGCGTCTGGCTTTGAAAATCTAGTTGAACGCGTTGATGCGATTCTCTCTCGTTTTCGTCCGGATGGGCACGACCCAGGCATATTTTGACAATATATCGATGCAGGTCAAGATATACCGATTGCCGTTGTTGCGTTTAGCAAAATACAAGCGTCTAATCCGCCATTCATAATTCAGCCGTCGTCCATTAAAGAATATCCGCGTCCATAATCCAAAGACCTATTCCATATCCATATAACAGTATTAGCACCAAATTCAAAAAAGTCAATCATAGTATACATAAACATAGGCTAGTTTCCTGCAAGAGAGAAGCGGTCAACAGTTTTCAATGATGCCGACAAGACATCATGATGTTCCAAAAATATAAAATCCGTATCGCTGATCAATATTCTTAATCCATAATAATCGTTCTAAAGTCGTTATGTAGAGAATGGTGTATCTCAGTAACACACTCATGTCGACCAAGTCGGTTTGCCATTCGAAGTCCATGTCTTCGAGGATCACCCGATTAATTGACAAATGGCAATGGGCAGCTCGATCTAAGCACTCGGTCTCTTGGTTTTTTAAGCTGGCTTGGACGAATCCCTTGGGGTTTGACATCACTCGGTAGAGGGCGTTAACTCCAATACTTTGCCCAGGACTGTAATACTGTGTTCGACACAATACTGTTCGCCAGCACTTCTTCATGACGACTGATGAGGGAGGCGGGATCTATCCTTTATTTGTAACGGACTTCCTTTCTCATTAACGGCATCCGCCATTGTGTCGTTCAAGGCCTACTCATCGACTAAATTGTCGTATTCAAGTAGCACTTCGTCCACATCCGCCACGGCATGTTCGAAGGCGGACCATAAGTTGCGATGGATTGTGAAGCCGATGGTGGTACTGCAACGACACAGGCGTGGAAAAAAACAAACAAAAAAACGGACCATAGTGTACATAGATATTATGATAAGTGTGGATAACTTCATTGTTCAGTTCACCATTCAACATCCCTATGAATTTCCTCCAACCACTGTGGGACTGCCGATTGGGGTTGTCTCGGGTCACTATCGAAAACATCACAGATGTATCGACACGCTTATCATACATGTGGCGGAAGACCTCGGGTGAGCCTGAGAAAATCGCGTAGGAGATGTTCCGTCATCATGAATTGGTCTGATGTAAAGCTGCATCAATGCTCTTGGACTTTCAAGTCCAAGGTGTACTTTTCGGGTGCCCACGCCATCACGTCACAGATCAATGTCTTGCTGGCATCATTGAAAACTGTTGACCGCTTCTCTCTTGCAAGAAAGTAACCTAGTTTTATCTATACTATGATTTATTCTCTTACTTTGGTGCTATATACTAATGCTATTATATGAATTAGATCTTTGGATTATGGACGCGGAAATTCTTTAACGGACGACGGCTGAATATTGAATGACGGACTAGACGCTTGTATTTCACCAAATGAGTCGCCTAAACCCAGGATTTTGCTCGAGGGTAATGTGGAGTGAGGAAATAGGGTTGCGTATGCCCAACCAGAAGTGGAGTCCTGTACGGAGAACCAATGGGGCTAGAGACATGGGGATTTCTCCAAATGGGTTGTCAGGACCAAGGCTACCTGGTATAATTACCTCAGCGTCCGTTTGGAGGAAGGCTGTATCCACCCCTTACGTCTTAACGCCATGGTGCAGACAGATGAGAGAACAACAACCACAAGGATGACAGGTCAATCATTTTATTATCCCCTGCAGCACAGCACACCTACGCTGGGGGTGTGTTAACATAATAGTATGGTGTGTATCAGACGCATCGACGACTGTGCATGTCCAATCAGAAGCCGCCATTTGAGAAAGTTCAATCTTCGTTCATGGTCGCGCTTGTCCCCTGTTCCGTTATTATCTGTTATTCTCGGTTTCTCTTTTTCAGTCAGAAGCCGTCTTTTGAGAAAAGTTCAGTCGTCAACCATGGTCGCGTTTGTCCTAATCGTCGTCGGGCAGGCCAGGATAATGTACCTGCAACATGTTCTGGAACAGCTGCTTGCGCATTTTTGATCACATTTTGCAGGGCCTCGGTAAGTGGTCTGGTAGTCGATGGACTCTCAGCTGTCGGAGTATCAGCATCTGCCTGGGTGGGCTCTTGGGTGTCTTCAGTCTCATGTATATTCTTCTGGTGTCGCATCATATCGTAGTGTCTGGAGAACGTGCGTTTGCACTCAAAGCAAGTATACGCCATGTTGACGGTTAAACGCCGAGTGAGCAGGGTTTTGGGATACGCTTGGTTTTATGAGCAGTAACGCCCGCCAACGCCTAGCTTAACGCTTTCACGTCCTGGTGAAATAGCCCAGAAGCTCTGATTGTTCCAGATATCCCATGGAATTGACACTAATTACGCCTTACGCCTTAACGCCATATCGTAACGCTTTAGCATTGTCGATCATCCATGAGCGGACATCATCATGATGGGAGAAGATAATTTCCTATCTCCACCTGCGTCTCCAATAAGATTTGAAATGCCTCATGCAGGGTCAGCAGATTCTGGGCACCTGTAGTTCTGTTGGTATCCTCTTTTGGTACTATCTGTTTCTTATGCAGCAGAAGACATACTGGGGTCACCCATTGGGTGTCATCTATGAGCGTGATAAGATGACAACGCATGCGTTGGTGCTGAGCGGCCTCGGTGGTTCCACCTTGAGCTGTATCAATAATACCATCGACTTGAACGTTGGCTTGATGGAACGCTTCGGCTGGAATATCTTCGTTGTCGGGTTCAAATTTTACATCAGGCAATGTGGACTCTGTAGTGCTCATGGTGAAGGATGGTTTCCTGTGAGCTATTTAAAAGTCAACTGTGGACGCTTTTGATCTTAATGATGCGTCAAAACAGGTGTTTCTTTTGAGCCAACGCTCTGACATATACCACTGCCTAGCTCATGCGTGGGGTTTTCAACGCTGTTCTTTCGATTTCCATATGGACCGGGTCTTACGCCTTAACGAATATTATGGATTAAGAATACTGATCAGCGATACGGATTTGATATTTTGGAACATCATGATGTCTTGCCGGCATCATTGAAAATTGTTGACCGCTTCTCTCTTGCAGGAAACAAGCCTATGTTTATGTATACTTTTGTCTTTTTGGGTTTGGTGCTAATACTGTTATATGGAAATGGAATAGGTCTTTGGATTATGGACACGGATATTCTCTAATGGACGACGGCTGGATTATGAATGACGGACTAGACGCTTGTAATTCTCCTGCAATTTTATATGGATAACGAGGTCGACATACTGCTGACCTAAAGCCCGTCGTAGTCTGGGTGCCAATGTTTTATGGGATAATATTACGGCTTTGTGTTTCGAATACCCTTCGTGGTGAAACTTGTTTTCTGTGACCTCCAACGTCTCGCCCACCTCGGCGTCCATGCTTTCTTTGAACAAATCCCGCCATAGCCTTGTGTTCACGTTGGCACGAAGGTTGCTCTGACTTTGTGGTGACCCCTCGCCAGGTAACATGTGGGTCATCAACCGAAGATCTTCAGGGGTATGAGCTCCAAACAAATAGCCGTACGAACGACTCGTGCCGGCTTGAAACGGCTGCTTGAAATGGTCGATGTTCTGAGGATAAATTCGACTACCAAACACACGGATTTGCACTCTGTCGATGGGATTGGAGAACAACACGAAGTATTGGCAGCTCAAGGCAATATCTCTGGACGCCTTCTCTTGGGGAAAGAGATTCTGAGTCAAATAGATGACGGACGGATTCCGATGATGGATTCCTTCGGTTAACAATTCAGCGATATTGTGTGAATTGTCCTTGACCGCACCCTTCAGATGGAGGAGGGAACGAAGATATACGCTTGATCAATATCGCATTCTGTAACCCTCCAGTTTCGTAGGCTGGCTGCCACTGGCTGTAGCACCAGACTATAAGGGTATAGCTGAGGGGCCCTTCCTCCAAGAATTTGATCACCCAGGATGTCTTGCCACATCCCGTCGGGCTGCTGACCGTCATGGTATAGGTATGCTCTACTTCACTTGATGGACCCATAGCGGGTGGGCTCAGTGGGAGGAGGAGAGAAGGAAGAGGGGGAGAAGGAGGAGGAGAGGAGGAGGAGGGAAGGAAGAGGGGGAGAAAGAGGAGGGAAGGAGGAGGAGGGAAGGAAGAGGGTAGGAGGAGGGAGGAGAAGGGAAGGAAAAGGGAAGGAAGAGGGGAGGAAAAGTTGAGGAGGAGGAGGGAAGGAAGAGGGGGATGAGGAAGGAAGGAAGGAAGAGGTGGAGAGGGAGGAGGAGGAGGGAAGGAAGAGGGGGAGAAGGAGGAAGGGGAGGAGGAAGGAAGGAAGAGGGCGAGAAGGAGGAGGGGAGGAGCAGGGAAGGAAGGAAGAGCTAGGGGGAGAAGGAGGGGGAAGGAGGAGGGGAGCAGGAGGGCAAGTGGAGGAGGAGGAGGATGGAGAGGAGAGAAGAAGGAGGTGGAGGAGAGAAGGAGGATGAGGGGAGGAGGAGGGGAGCAGAAGGAGGAGGATGTGGAGGAGGGAGGAGGATGAGGGGAGGAGGAGCAGGAGGGTAGGAGGAGGGGAAGGAGGAGGAGTGGGAGAGGAGAAGGAGGACGAGGGGAGTAAAAGGGGAGCAGCAAGCGGAGGATGGAGAGAAGGGGAGAAGGCGGATGAGGGAGAAGGAGGAGGGGAAAAGGAGGATGAGGAGAAGGAGTATGAGGAGACAAGGAGGAGGAGAAGGGGAGAAGAGGAGCTGAGAAGGAGGAGGAGGGGAGGAGGAGGAGGGAAGAAAGAGGGAGAGGAGGGGAGGAGGAGGAGGGAAGGAAGTGGGGAGGAAGAGGGTAGGATGAGTAGGAGGGTAAGAGGGAGAGGAGTGGAGAAGGAGGAGAGGAGGAGGACGAGAGGAGTAGAAGGGGAGCAGCGCTGGAAGATGGAGAGGAGGGGAAGGAGGATGAGACAAGGAGGAGGAGAAGCGGAGGAGGAGCTGAGAATGAGGTGGAGGAGAGAAGGAGGAGGAGGGAAGGAAGAGGGAGAGAAGGAGTAGGGAGGAGGAGGAGGGAAGGAAGTGGGGGAGGAGGCGGAGGAGGAAAGGAAGAGGGAGAATGGGAGAAGCGGGAGGAGGAGGAGGGGAGGAGGAGGGAGAAGGAAGAGGGAGAGAAGGAGGATGGGGAGGAGGGGAGAAAGAGGAGGAGGAGGAGGAAAGAGAGGAGGAGGGGGAGGGGAGGAGAAATAACCTAGGGTTTGAGGAGGATGAGGAGGGCTGGAGGAGGAGCAGGAGGAGGACAGGGAGCAGAAGGAAGAGGGGAAGAGAAGGAGGAAGAGGAGAGGGAGGGACGAGAGAGAGGAGGAGGAGGCAATTAAAAGGGTACCGGGATAGTTAAAAGCTCTTCCTTAGCAATCACATCACGATTTTATTTTTTGCAAATTTTCTTTTATACCTTTTGGAATTTCCCGTGGGCCAAGACAAAATAACCCCAAAAGTGGCGGAACCCTGATAAACTGTCCTATTTTGATGGGATTGAATTGAAAATTACTAATGACTCATCTGACTTCTTCTAATATTTTCAATATGGTATCACTCACTCCTTTGTTGGAAAGCGTATAATCCGACCAAAAGTGTTTTTATTGATCAAGACGTGTTTGGGTTGTTCGTATAATTGTTACAACGGTGGAAGGGGGATAACTCGTTCACCCGATTGGCGTTCCTGGAAATGATAGTTTATTTGTTCAGCTCTGTTTATTTGATCATTTATTTCGGGAAACAAAAATAAATGAATCATATTCTAGCGACAATTGTATACATGTAATTCCCTTGAAATGGCAAAATACTGATTTTTTTTTTTTTTTTTTTTTTTTTTTTTTTTTATTCGCCTGTGTATTTCACTCGAATACTTCACTGCGAAAAATAAAAACCAATGTGTAACGTTGTAGCAAAAACTTATACACATTGGAAAACAACATTTCACTGATACCATTTGAGTGATGGATACACTGTATTTTTTTTTTTTTTCAGCGATGAACAGACAAAAAGTGTAATATTCACAAAAATACTGCTATAACGGAACGATGTGAAAACATTCCTATCTCTGAGAGTTTCGATAACTTGAATTTTCATTCCTTCAATTTTTAGCTTTTCCCATCATCTCGAACACCATATGGTCTACCTTACACCGGTGGTAGCGTAGAAGAGAGGAAGGTGGAGTTGGCCTGTTATAGTGAGGGTGTATCCTGATTTTTTTTTTGGGGGGGGGATTTAAGAGATATATTTCCAGTTTCTGTAGGCTGGAGGGATAATTGTTAACAGAAAAATCACCAAAACTTTGATTTTTTGTATCATTTGTACTATTTAATTACGTGGTCTTTATGTTTATGTTGAAGATGTTTCCGACCGAAATAACGTATACCGTACCTGTACCGGTACTAAAAATTCCATGCCAGTTATAATTTATCTCAGTTATATGATATAAGAATCATTCTGTCAGGTTTTTTTGTTTTTTTTTGTTTTTTTTGCGTGTATGAAAGCCCGTATACGTTCCAAATAAATTACAATTTCTGCATAAATAAGTGATTTTTTTTTGATTTTTTTTTGTCCAATCAGAAGCCGCCATTTGAGAAAGTTCAATCTTCGTTCATGGTCGCGCTTGTCCCCTGTTCCGTTATTATCCGTTATTCTTGGTTTCTCTTTTTCAGTCAGAAGCCGTCTTTTGAGAAAAGTTCAGTCGTCAACCATGGTCGCGTTTGTCCTAATCGTCGTCGGGCAGGCCAGGATAATGTACCTGCAACATGTTCTGGAACAGCTGCATGCTTGCGCATTTTTGATCACATTTTGCAGGGCCTCGGTAAGTGGTCTGGTAGTCGATGGACTCTCAGCTGTCAGAGTATCAGCATCTGCCTCGGTGGGCTCTTGGGTGTCTTCAGTCTCATGTATATTCTTCTGGTGTCGCATCATATCGTAGTGTCTGGAGAACGTGCGTTTGCACTCAAAGCAAGTATACGCCATGTTGACGGTTAAACGCCGAGTGAGCAGGGTTTTGGGATATGCTTGGTTTTATGAGCAGTAACGCCCGCCAACGCCTAGCTTAACGCTTCCACGTCCTGGTGAAATAGCCCAGAAGCTCTGATTGTTCCAGATATCCCATGGAATTGACACTAATTACGCCTTACGCCTTAACGCCATATCGTAACGCTTTAGCATTGTCGATCATCCATGAGCGGACATCATCATGATGGGAGAAGATAATTTCCTATCTCCACCTGCGTCTCCAATAAGATTTGAAATGCCTCATGCAGGGTCAGCAGATTCTGGGCACCTGTAGTTCTGTTGGTATCCTCTTTTGGTATTATCTGTTTCTTATGCAGCAGAAGATATACTGGGGTCACCCATTGGGTGTCATCTATGAGCGTGATAAGATGACAACGCATGCGTTGGTGCTGAGCGGCCTCGGTGGTTCCACCTTGAGCTGTATCAATAATACCATCGACTTGAACGTTGGCTTGATGGAACGCTTCGGCTGGAATATCTTCGTTGTCGGGTTCAAATTTTACATCAGGCAATGTGGACTCTGTAGTGCTCATGGTGAAGGATGGTTTCCTGTGAGCTATTTAAAAGTCAACTGTGGACGCTTTTGATCTTAATGATGCGTCAAAACAGGTGTTTCTTTTGAGCCAACGCTCTGACATATACCACTGCCTAGCTCATGCGTGGGGTTTTCAACGCTGTTCTTTCGATTTCCATATGGACCGGGTCCTTCTCCTGCAATTTTATATGGATAACGAGGTCGACATACTGCTGACCTAAAGCCCGTCGTAGTCTGGGTGCCAATGTTTTATGGGATAATATTACGGCTTTGTGTTTCGAATACCCTTCGTGGTGAAACTTGTTTTCTGTGACCTCCAACGTCTCGCCCACCTCGGCGTCCATGCTTTCTTTGAACAAATTCCGCCATAGCCTTGTGTTCACGTTGGCACGAAGGTTGCTCTGACTTTGTGGTGACCCCTCGCCAGGTAACATGTGGGTCATCAACCGAAGATCTTCAGGGGTATGAGCTCCAAACAAATAGCCGTACGAACGACTCGTGCCGGCTTGAAACGGCTGCTTGAAATGGTCGATGTTCTGAGGATAAATTCGACTACCAAACACACGGATTTGCACTCTGTCGATGGGATTGGAGAACAACACGAAGTATTGGCAGCTCAAGGCAATATCTCTGGACGCCTTCTCTTGGGGAAAGAGATTCTGAGTCAAATAGATGACGGACGGATTCCGATGATGGATTCCTTCGGTTAACAATTCGGCGATAATGTGTGAATTGTCCTTGACCGCACCCTTCAGATGGAGGAGGGAACGAAGATATACGCTTGATCAATATCGCATTCTGTAACCCTGCAGTTTCGTAGGCTGGCTGCCACTGGCTGTAGCACCAGACTATACGGGTATAGCTGAGGGGCCCTTCCTCCAAGAATTTGATCACCCAGGATGTCTTGCCACATCCCGTCGGGCTGCTGACCGTCATGGTATAGGTATGCTCTACTTCACTTGATGGACCCATAGCGGGTGGGCTCAGTGGGAGGAGGAGAGAAGGAAGAGGGGGAGAAAGAGGAGGGAAGGAGGAGGAGGGAAGGAAGAGGGTAGGAGGAGGGGGGAGAAGGGAAGGAGAAGGGAAGGAAGAGGGGAGGAAAAGTTGAGGAGGAGGAGGGAAGGAAGAGGGGGATGAGGAAGGAAGGAAGGAAGAGGTGGAGAGGGAGGAGGAGGAGGGAAGGAAGAGGGGGAGAAGGAGGAAGGGGAGGAGGAAGGAAGGAAGAGGGCGAGAAGGAGGAGGGGAGGAGCAGGGAAGGAAGGAAGAGCTAGGGGGAGAAGGAGGGGGAAGGAGGAGGGGAGCAGGAGGGCAAGTGGAGGAGGAGGAGGATGGAGAGGAGAGAAGAAGGAGGTGGAGGAGAGAAGGAGGATGAGGGGAGGAGGAGGGGAGCAGAAGGAGGAGGATGTGGAGGAGGGAGGAGGATGAGGGGAGGAGGAGCAGGAGGGTAGGAGGAGGGGAAGGAGGAGGAGTGGGAGAGGAGAAGGAGGACGAGGGGAGTAAAAGGGGAGCAGCAAGCGGAGGATGGAGAGAAGGGGAGAAGGCGGATGAGGGAGAAGGAGGAGAGGAGAAGGAGTATGAGGAGACAAGGAGGAGGAGAAGGGGAGAAGAGGAGCTGAGGAGGAGGAGGAGGGGAGGAGGAGGAGGGAAGAAAGAGGGAGAGGAGGAGGAGGGAAGGAAGTTGGGAGGAAGAGGGTAGGATGAGTAGGAGGGTAAGAGGGAGAGGAGTGGAGAAGGAGGAGAGGAGGAGGACGAGAGGAGTAGAAGGGGAGCAGCGCTGGAAGATGGAGAGGAGGGGAAGGAGGATGAGGAGGAGGATGAGACAAGGAGGAGGAGAAGCGGAGGAGGAGCTGAGAATGAGGTGGAGGAGAGAAGGAGGAGGAGGGAAGGAAGAGGGAGAGAAGGAGTAGGGAGGAGGAGGAGGGAAGGAAGGGGGGGAGGAGGCGGAGGAGGAAAGGAAGAGGGAGAATGGGAGAAGCGGGAGGAGGAGGAGGGGAGGAGGAGGGAGAAGGAAGAGGGAGAGAAGGAGGATGGGGAGGAGGGGAGAAAGAGGAGGAGGAGGAGGAAAGAGAGGAGGAGGGGGAGGGGAGGAGAAATAACCTAGGGTTTGAGGAGGATGAGGAGGGCTGGAGGAGGGGCAGGAGGAGGACAGGGAGCAGAGGGAAGAGAAGGAGGAAGAGGAGAGGGAGGGACGAGAGAGAGGAGGAGGAGGCAATTAAAAGGGTACCGGGATAGTTAAAAGCTCTTCCTTAGCAATCACATCACGATTTTATTTTTTGCAAATTTTCTTTTATACCTTTTGGAATTTCCCGTGGGCCAAGACAAAATAACCCCAAAAGTGGCGGAACCCTGATAAACTGTCCTATTTTGATGGGATTGAATTGAAAATTACTAATGACTCATCTGACTTCTTCTAATATTTTCAATATGGTATCACTCACTCCTTTGTTGGAAAGCGTATAATCCGACCAAAAGTGTTTTTATTGATCAATACGTGTTTGGGTTGTTCGTATAATTGTTACAACGGTGGAAGGGGGATAACTCGTTCACCCGATTGGCGTTCCTGGAAATGATAGTTTATTTGTTCAGCTCTGTTTATTTGATCAGCTCTGTTTATTTGATCATTTATTTCGGGAAACAAAAATAAATGAATGATATTCTAGCGACAATTGTATACATGTAATTCCCTTGAAATGGCAAAATACTGATTTTATTTTTTCTTCTTTTTATTTTTTTTTTTTATTCGCCTGTGTATTTCACTCGAATACTTCACTGCGAAAAATAAAAACCAATGTGTAACGTTGTAGCAAAAACTTATACACATTGGAAAACAACATTTCACTGATACCATTTGAGTGATGGATACACTGTATTTTTTTTTTTTTTTTCAGCGATGAACAGACAAAAAGTGTAATATTCACAAAAATACTGCTATAACGGAACGATGTGAAAACATTCCTATCTCTGAGAGTTTCGATAACTTGAATTTTCATTCCTTCAATTTTTAGCTTTTCCCATCATCTCGAACACCATATGGTCTACCTTACACCGGTGGTAGCGTAGAAGAGAGGAAGGTGGAGTTGGCCTGTTATAGTGAGGGTGTATCCTGATTTTTTTTTGGGGGGGGGGATTTAAGAGATATATTTCCAGTTTCTGTAGGCTGGAGGGATAATTGTTAACAGAAAAATCACCAAAACTTTGATTTTTTGTATCATTTGTACTATTTAATTACGTGGTCTTTATGTTTATGTTGAAGATGTTTCCGACCGAAATAACGTATACCGTACCTGTACCGGTACTAAAAATTCCATGCCAGTTATAATTTATTTCAGTTATATGATATAAGAATCATTCTGTCAGTTTTTTTTGTTTTTTTTTTGTTTTTTTTTGCGTGTATGAAAGCCCGTATACGTTCCAAATAAATTACAATTTCTGCATAAATTAGTGATTTTTTTTTGATTTTTTTTTAGTACCTGATATTAGTATATTTTCACTCTTGTGCGGTATATAATTGGTCTGTCTAAAATAAAGTTATAAAACAAATTCCTCTGGTGTCATTTGTCACCTATTCTTTTTAAGATAAAAATGTTGAAATCCGGGTTTGAAATTATTTGCTGTTCATTTGTCAGGCCAGAAAGAGGGGTTCCGAGTGTATGACATTGCTCCTTTAAACAGGAGATCTCCACCGCAGGGGAACCAGCGTATAACGCTTGTGAACCGTTACTCTTGTCGAAAAATCTCGAAAACACAGAGATCTGAATTGGAGCGAGGGGTATCCCTCCCGTTGTGACGTCATTTCAGGTCGATCCCCATGTGACTGGTTTTATTTTTAGCACACATTTATCCGGGTGAAACTTCGGGAAGCGATTTTTGCATGTCACGTTGTCGGCGCTTCTAAATAATAAAACCTTGTCCACATCGTTATTAGCCAGGTAAGAACAGTTCCATCGAGAACAGATACTTGAGTCGACTATAATTTTTAACTTTTAACAAAAAGTTTTTGAGTTTCGAGAGAGTGCGTGTTGAACCACGACAAAAACTTCGCGGGAAATCGGACATACAGATCCACGTACGACTCGTCCGTCAAGGTAAAACGCTCTTTTCCACTGGTATTCTCCTATATAGGTCGATGCTATTAACGCTGTTGTACACTGATTAAATCAGCATGTAAACTCATGGAGCCCAGGTTATACCGCAATATTGATCGGATAAACGGTTTGCTCGCTCTCCACGATTCTATTCCAGTAAATGCTCATTTCTCATTTTTGTCATCATAGGGGTTGTACTGAGCAGGAAGATTAAACGGGCCGGTTCGCCGATTTCCACTGCCCCCAAGGTGAAAATGCCACCGGTGGGCCAAAGTGGGGACCTCAAGGGTCAAGTTGAAGGGTTGATCAACACTCACAATGTAATGATATTCAGCAAGACCACCTGTTCATTTTGTAAAAAGGTGAGTGTGTAATAGTCCCTGAAGTACCGGTATAAATAATATGTATGGCAACATGCTAGATGTGATTTCTGATGATCGTATTTCATAGATTGAGCTTGAAGTCATACCAAAACGGCGAGTTCTAAACCCTCGCCCGACGCTAACAATATGACCTAAGCAAACCGAGCTATATCTCCACAGATCCATATCTTATCAATCACCACCGTTTATTTGGGTGTTCGGGAAAATATAATTGATATAGCAGCATAAATCCACACGCAACAATGTTTTCTTCCAGTTGTCTCTGTTTGTCTAAATCATTTCTCGCCGTGAGGTCAACGATCATGCGTACATGATGTATTTGAATGAAGATCACGTGACACTCATTTGGGCCCCCTAGTCATCGTCGCACTTCCTCAACACGTGGCTGGATGTTTGCAGCTCACAAGCGCACTGAAATCATGGCAGAAGTGGTTATTTGGTTACTGGTAATCTACATGCTTGAGAATAATCTTGCATTCCGAAATGATTCTCGACATCTCTTTGACGTATTGTAATTGCATAATAACTAGGATTGTGACAATGACTTGAGGGCACAAATGAATCACGTGACCTTCATTTAAATGTATCGTTCACGCATGCTTGTTGACCTCATGGTGCAAAATCATTCAGGTAAACAAGAGACGACTGGAAGAAAACGTTGGTTTGTGTGGATTTATACTGCTATATCAATTATATTCTCCCGAAGACCCAAATAAACGGTGGTGATCAATAGCATATGGATCTGTGGAGATATAGTAAGTTGCTATTAAACTCAGTTGACTCAGTTTTAGAGTAAATGTCCGCCCCTCGTCAGGCATGAAGGGGGACAGCGTTTAGAACTCGCCGTTTTGATATTACTTTACGCTTCATCTTTGAAATATGACATTCAGATATCACAGTTCCTAGGTGGTTATCTCCATCTAGCATGTTAGCTGAGTTGATCATCAGTGGGGTAGATTAATACTTCCAATGTTCACATTGTACGCAGGGTTCATACGCCTCCTGAAAAGTCCTTAAGACTCCTGGAATTTAATTGCTTACCTGGAAAGTCCTGGAAAATGCTTAAAAATAAAGTAAAACTCCTGGAAGAACTGCACATTTGTCTTCTGAGAACAACCAGCGATCTGATGCCATACGTTAATGTGCCAACAATTTTCCTGTACTTCGTTAATTTGATCATCTTTGTTCCGAGTTATTGTAATAAAGACTCCTGGAAAATGAAAATTATTGACCTGGAAAGTCCTGGAAAACTCCTGGAATTTTTTTCTGCTGTAAGTGTATGAACCCTGAGTACGAGCTCAGGCACTTATTATATATATACCGCATATCAAAATTAATAAATATCATGTTGGGCTGCTGTGCAGCGCATGACTTCATAACATGCTCGACCTCCTTCAGCACTTGATAGGCTCCTTCAACATGTAACCAAGTTTTTTCAGCACATTACAGGCTCGTTCAGCAGTGAGTGACTTCTTCAGCTTATGTCCTTCCGCAGGCTATAAGATTAGCTCCCCATCATGACAGTATCCTTCACATAATAAGGCCTAAAAAAAAATCTGTGTGTTTCTGGTAAACTGACCTACCTGAAAAAAATGTGCGCACCTCAAATGTTTTTATTGCTTTTTGAAAAAAAAAAATACACAAATATATTTAAACTTTCTCATTATAAAAGCACTGGTCTTAAAATCAAGGTGTCTAGCCAGGTAAAAGAAAGAATATTACAGACTTGATTACACTGAATATAAGTTCTGAATATAATATTCTGCTTATCACTTGGTTTGAATCATTTGGCAGACATCTTCATTTAATACTCGGTAAAAAATGTGACAAAAAAAAATCAAAAAAATCTCTACCTGGATATTTTCTACAGGAAACAAATCATTTATTTGTTTAAGCCTAACCTCTTTCAGTACAGACTGTTTCAGCACTCACTCGGTTTTGACGGTCGCGATCGCGCTCCTGCACAATAATGCTCGCAAATGCGTCTTCACAAGAGTGTTTAATCACGCACCTAAATAAACATCGTCAAATAACAACAACTTCTCATTTCTTTACTCGTCGAAACTTAAAAACAGATCGCCGAACGATGTGGTTTTCACAAAAATGAAAACTGGCACTTGCGAAATCTGTGTGTAAGCCAATGAGAACACTTGTGAAAGTTTGCCGAAATGTGGCAGGGAAAGTACTCCATGCATTCAACTAAAAACCTTCCTTAACTGGAACGTGACATCGATGATAGATTATAAGACAACAAACACCGCAGGAAGTTAGTTTGTGAACTTTACATGTATATGGTGTAAAACCTGCACAAAACATACAGAGAAAATATGGATGTCGGGTGTTCACGGCCAGGTGTTGAAATTTCTGGAGCAATATGTTGTCGGCACAAAGTTTGTAAACAACGTAACTAGACACCTATCGTCTAAAGTCCATCAACTAGGCCTGAGCTATGAGAAAAAATAGAAATCACTCCTGCAAACCAATTCAGAAGAGCGATTCTGGTGGGAGCAATTGCTCTCGCCAAAAAATTTGTGGGAGTGATTTGTAGCTCTTGCAGATTTTTCAAACACGAGTCACTGTTTTAGCATACAGCAGACTTTTAGCCTCCAGCTTGGCTAAATGATTTATGATCTGACATCAAATGATGGTTACTTATCACATATTGGGATCATTCAGCACATGATACATGTAAGCTCATTGAGCTCATGATAGGATCCTTCAGCATATGATGGGATCCCGTAGCACATGACTGGCTCCTTCAACATATATGTGACCGGTTTCATGGCAAATGTGTTTCAGCTGGATACCTCCAGCATCTGACATGCTTTCTTTTAAAATGGAGACCTCTGGTGACCTCTGAATGGTACCATTCTGGAGACCTGAACTGGTGGTTACCTTAGGCGTAAAAAAAAAAGACCTGTGTTTCCGGTAACCTGACCGACCCTAGATTTTTCTGCCGACCCTAAATATTTTTTTCTTCTTTTTTTCTGACTGATAATTCTCGCAAATGGCCCCAAAAGATGGTTAGATGGTAGAGAGATTGAGACGGACCAAGTTACAATATATATTATCCAATAATATAGGCGGGCCAATGCTTGGATAGCCTTTTGATCGGCATGGGCTTACGTTTATTTCAAAATCATCCTCGTCCGGCATCTCTCGCCCACCAGCGCCATGTTTTTTTTGCATTCTGGGAATCCACGAAGTCGGACTCCGTCACCCATAGTGCGATTACTGCTGGCGCGAGGGTTCCCGATTCTCCAGCGAACTCTCCCGTGAAGCAACAACCACAAATGCAAAAAGACGACTGTCCGACGATTTTGCCATTGTTGAATTTGATCGATTGACGCTCGTTCTCCTGATAAGTAAAGACAAATTGGGCGTTCTCCTGGCAAGTAAAGACAAATGGGGATGAAGGAATACTACCAACTGCTGCCTTTTCGTGGCAGTTTCATAACGCGACTTGCCTACGCTGAACCACGCTGAACATGTTCTGCACGGGGCACTGCAGGCAGCCAGTGCCGTAGACGATCTATTCTATACGTTTTTGTCGAGATTTCGCACTGAATTTTTCGTAAAACATTAAAATTTCACACAGTATATCAACTCAATTATAGTAATTCTATCCCGAGAGTACCATGTGAAGAGAGCATTTCTCAATTAGATGGGGTTTTTTTTAAATTTATTTTTGAACATCACGGACAGCATGTTATACTGTACAGATTAGATAGACTATTGTCATCCTGGCCCTGATAACATGGTAGCCTATGGTGATGTGTTGTCCTTACATAAAAAAGCTGGACTTTTTAATGTCTTTTTATCTAGCAAGTAAATCAATGAAAACCCAAGAAGATTCTGGTTGAGGCCATGGGCCATTAACAAAACATTCTCGCAAACTTTAACTGGGCTCACATCAACTAGAGGATGAATGGATTTGTTTGTTCTTCTACCCACCTAAATCCAACATGACCATTTACCTCAATTTTTTCATACCATGGTCTTACTTGACAGAAGAGAAATATTTAACTCAATCACTTATGTATATATTTACACAATATTTAATTCATAAACATTTATGCATAAATGTCATTAGTTCAAAATGGAACTCTTTCTGGTTGTGTAGTACAAAGAACATCGTAAAATAATGCTTATTCCATTAGCCCCCATATAAAAAAAAATTCCAAAAAAAAAAAAATTCCCTACCTACCTACCCTATTTTTTCTGATGCATGTTACCGGAAACACAGGATTTTTTTTTTAGGCCTAATACTGATATTTAGAGTTTACCAAGGTGTTGGTGTCCACAGATTTCTGTGTACCATGATTTCACTGCTTTTAGAACAGAAATACAGGTACAGTTTGTGTACATGTATATGAATGTTCACTTTGTCCCATTTTCTTGCAAGCGTTTCACAGGCTTTAAGTCAATAAAAGGCTTACAGATAATGCTTCAAGGTTTGTCACCGTATGGTGTATCACGTTGGTCACACCAGTTTCATTCGATCACCGAAGTTGAGCAACGTTGAGTGCGGTCAATACTTGGATGGGTGACCGGGTGCTGTACTGGCTGGGCTAATCAGTGTCCAGGATAATAGGAACTGTGGTCACTCTCGTGTCCTGGCACATATGTAGGAACCATCATGATATGACTGAAATATAGTTGATGATGTTACATGTAAATCCTACTTCTCATTCTGACAGGTTTGTCACCATTCCGTCATTAAATAAATCTTAACTTATCGTGCTTTATCTTATCTCTTAACTTAGCTCCTGAAATCATCGTGGCCAATGCACCATCTGTGGAGGGGATAGCCATCGATTGGTTTGCCAAAATCATGTATTACACACAGAACCTTCAAGCGGGCCAGATTGTTGCTGTACGGCTGAACAGCTCTAACTTCGCAGACAGAAGAGCTCTTGTGTCAGGGTTAGGTAACCCTAGGGCAATAGTAGTTCACCCCATAAAAGGGTAAGGTTATATTTGAATGTGAAAGTGCAGTGTTCAATAATCAACACATCTGAAAGATTTGCTGTGTCCTGTATAATACATTCATATTCACAGGTGTTGCGCACACCTCAAGTAGTGGTAAGAATTTAAAGTTCTCAGATTCTCAGCTTGCCATAAGAGGTGACTGAATGGGGCATCTGTAGGGTCCCTGGGTTTAAAAGGGAATAGGTCTCTCTACCAGTGAAGTTCCAGGGTGTGATCTGTAATAGCAGTCTCTCAATTTTAAGGGGAGTGATCACTCTCCCTCTCCATCACTCTCCCTCTCCATCACTCACCCGCTCCATCATTCACCCTCTCCATCATTCACCCTCTCCACCACTCTCCCTCTCCATCACTCTCCCTCTCCATCACTCACCCTCTCCATCATTCACCCTCTCCATCATTCACCCTCTCCATCATTCACCCTCTCCATCACTCACCCTCTCCACCACTCTCCCTCACCATCACTCTCCCTCTCCATCTCTCTCCCTCTCCATCACTCTCCCCTCTCCATCACTCACTCTCTCCATCACTCACCCTCTCCATCACTCTCTCCTCTCCATCACTCTCCCCCTCTCCATCACTCACCCTCTCCATCACTCGCCCTCTCCATCACTCACCCTCTCCATCACTCACCCTTTCCATCACTCTCCCTCTCCATCACTCACCCTCTCCATCACTCACCCTCTCCATCACTCCCTCACTCACCCTCTCCCTCTCCATCACTCTCCCTCCATCACTCTCCCTCTCCATAACTCACCCTCTCCAATCACCCTCTCCATCACTCTCCCTCTCCATCTCTCTCCCTCTCCATCACTCCCCCTCCCCACCGCTCCCTCCATCAGTCGCCCTCTCTCCATCTCCATCACCCACCCTCTCCATCACTCTCCCTCTCCATCACTCTCCCTCTCCATCACTCTTCTTCTCCATCACTCTCCCTCTCCACCACTCTTCCTCTCCATCACTCTCCCTCTCCACCACTCTTCCTCTCCACCACTCTTCTTCTCCACCACTCTCCCTCTCCATCACTCACCCTCTCCATCACTCTCCTTCTCCATCACTCACCCTCCACCACTCTCCTCTCCATCACTCACCCTCTCCACCACTCACCCCTCTCCATCACTCTCCTCACCATCACTCTCCTATCCATCTCTCCCTCTCCATCACTCTCTCCTCCATCACTCAGCCTTCCATCACTCACCCCTCTCCATCACTCTCCCCTCCATCACTCACCCTCTCCATCACTTCTCCATCACTCTCCCTCTCCATCACTCACCCTCTCCATCACTCTCCCTCTCCATCACTCACCCCCTCTCCATCACTCACCCTCTCCATCACTCTCTCCCTCCACCACTCTCCCTCTCCATCACTCACCCCCTCTCCATCACTCTCCCTCTCCATCACTCACCCTCTCTCCATCACTCTCCCTCTCCATCACTCTCCCTCTCCATCACTCACCCTCTCCATCACTCTCCCTCTCCATCACTCTCCCTCTCCATCACTCTCCCTCTCCATCACTCACCCTCTCCATCACTCTCCCTCTCCATCACTCACCCTCTCCATCACTCTCCCTCTCCATCACTCTCCCTCTCCATCACTCTCCCTCTCCATCACTCTCCCTCTCCATCACTCACCCTCTCCATCACTCTCCCTCTTTCTGCATCACTCCCTCACCTTTTAATCCCTTTGAAATCTCACAATAAAAGTAAAATAATTCCTATTTCATTTACACATTACATTACTTTCTTAACACAAAACTCTCCTAACTTTGGATTGTACTGCTTGTTGTTTTTGTAGATATTTGTTTTTTACTGATTGGCGGCGGGACTCGGATAACTCGGCATATATTGCTAGAACACGTGGTGATGGGACGAATGTGACGCGGATACGATCTCATGAGTTAGGCTGGCCAAATGGACTCTGTATTGACTTTCCTGCTGACCGACTCTACTGGGTGGATGCTTTCTTCGACAGGTAAGCAGGTTAGGCTGATCACGTACTCTAAAATGGAGGTAAAAAGGGTCATTTTTGCTCAATAACTTTTGATTCCTAATTTACCAATGTTTCAAAACTTAGGTGCATTAATTTATCTATTGTTCCATGTCCTAAAATTAATTTGTCATTTGAAGAACCAGTCAATGTCGACGGATGTTAGTCCTATTATTATGCAAATTAGATATATGGCAATTTAATTTTTTACTACCAGTTGATGCGGATATAGAGGATTTTGCTGAATTCATTATGTGAACTGATTTATTGGGCAAAAACGGCCTTTTTTTACCTCCAATTTAGAGAGCGGGATTGCCATAACCTGGTAAGTTTCTCCTTGGTTTCCATGGTGACTGTTAATTCCTCTTATTTTTCTACATGTATAGACATAGGGCTTTTAAATACCCAGTAAGCCTGATGCTTAATAGCATGTCTGAATTATAGAGATGTGCCCAAACTAGAGAGCAAGAAAAATAAGTAAAATCGTTTTTTGTTTTTTAGCATCTTGATGTGTTTTAGGACATTGCTCATCAAGGAAGCATCATATTTGAGTCTAGGCCTACCTAACTTGACAGGATATTTTTATTACAGTATTTTTCCTAATCTGGGTTCAAATCCCACCCTAAAAATGTGTTGACATGCCGAATAGAGCATGTTCCCAAATTAGGGAGATTTAAAGCTCTGTGCCTTGAGAAATCCCAGAAATGCTAGAGTGTAGTTTCTGGGTGCGCTTGAGCTGTCACATCCAGCTGGTACTGGAAAATATAGGTTCACACATGTTAGAGAAGTTCTGGATGTTAGACGAAACTAGAAGGCGTGGTCGCACTCGGGGGACTCAAGAATGGCATCCGGATGATGGGGCTAGCAGCTCTTAGTTAATACTCTGAACAAGATCTGGGGAAAATGGTCTCTTATTTTTCGTTCAGGCAGAACTTTTATACACTAGGTACCAGTTCTCATCATTTCAGATCAAACGTATGCTGGATATTCCTGATGACAAACGTATGCTGGATATTCCTGATGACAAACGTATGCTGGATATTCCTGATGACAAACGTATGCTGGATATTCCTGATGACAAACGTATGCTGGATATTCCTGATGACAAACGTATGCTGGATATTCCTGATGACAAAAGTATGCTGGATATTCCTGATGACAAACGTATGCTGGATATTCCTGATGACAAACGTATGCTGGATATTCCTGATGACAAACGTATGCTGGATATTCCTGATGACAAACGTATGCTGGATATTCCTGATGACAAACGTATGCTGGATATTCCTGATGACAAACGTATGCTGGATATTCCTGATGACAAACGTATGCTGGATATTCCTGATGACATAATTACAGTCTCAGTGGCTCAATGAAAATGGCACAAAAAAAATGTCTTGCAGGGTGTCTCAGTTCCTGTCTGAAAAGGGCCTTGACGAGTACTTGTTCTTGAAAGACACAGTGCCTTTTTCAAAATATAATAAATGCTATATGATGTATTTTAAACCCCATTTATTACCTCCCCTTTGTAGGATCCAGTCGACTGATTTGGATGGTGGGGATCTACAAACCATTCCTGACGTACAATTGGCGCATCCATTTGGTATTGCTATTGACACAGGTATGGTGATCAATCAAGTTTCCAGTTCAAGATATTTGGGGCGCTGATGTTGACATACGGACACAAAATTCAGTGCAAGCAAACCCTGGCAAACATGATCAACATTTGGTCAAAAACAGGGCAAAAAATCAGTTAACATTGGGTCAAAAAAGGGGTAAACATTGAGTTGACATTGGGTTAATGAAGCCAAGAATTGGATCAAATTTGGTCAAAACCAGACCAACCTTGGGTCACCATTAGGTCCGAACAGGTCAACATTGGGTCAGTGGAGCCAAACCTCAGTTCAACATTGAGTCACTGGAGCCAAATGTTGGGTCAACATTAGGTCAGAACAAGGCAAACATTGGGTGAACATTGGGTCTCTGGGGAAAAACATTGGATCAACATTGGATCAATGGAGCCTATATAGGGTCAAAACCAGATCAGCCTTGGGTTAACATTGGGTCAAAACAGGTCCAACATTGGGTCAACGTTAGTTCAGAACTGGGTAAACATCGGGTGAACATTAGTTCAGAACAGGGCAAACATTGGGTCAACATAGTTCAGAACAGTGCAAACATTGGGTCAACATAGTTCAGAACAGGGCAAACATTGGACCAACATTAGTTCAGAACAGGGCAAACATTGGGTCAACATTGGGTCAAAAACAAGTCAACCTTGGGTTAACATTGGGTCAAAACAGTTCCAACATTGGGTCAACATTAGTTCAGAACAGGGCAAACATTGGGTCAACATTAGTTCAGAACCGGGCAAACTTTGGGCCAACATTAGTTCAGAACAGGGCAAACATTGGGTCAACATTAGGTCAAAAACATGTCAACCTTGGGTTAACATTGGGTCAAAACAGGTCCAACATTGGGTCAACATTAGTTCATAACAGGGGAAACATTGGGTCAACATTAGTTCAGAACAGGGCAAACATTGGGCCAACATTAGTTCAGAACAGGGCAAACATTGAGTCAACATTAGTTCAAAACAGGGCAAACATTGGGCCAATATTAGTTCAGAACAGGGCAAACATTGGGTCAACATTAGTTCAGAACAGGCCAAACATTGGGTCAACATTAGTTCAGAACAGGGCAAACATTGGGTCAACATTAGTTAAGAACAGGGCAAACATTGGGTCAACATTAGTTCAGAACAGGGCAAACTTTGAGTCAACATTGTCAATAGAGGGCCAACATTGGGTCAACATTGTCGGAATGAGACAAACATTGGGTCAACATCGGGTCAAAACCAGGCCGACCTTGGGTTAGCATTGGGATTGGGTCGAAACACTGCAAACATTGGGTTGATATTTGGTCAAAATAGGGTCATCTTTGGGTCAGCAACGACGCCGAAATTGGGTCAAAAAAGGACCAACACTGGGTCAACATTAGGTAAAAACAGGACCAACATTGGGTCGACTGTAGGTCGAAACAGGTTCAATATTGGGTCAGCATTGGGTAAAAACAGGGTCATCAGTGGGTCAATGTCTATAATACATCCTTCTTTAGTGTACTGTAACAAGGTCTCCGCTGGTAGTTTTGGGCTTTAGCGGCCATTTTCCATGTTTTTGTCTGTTTTTCTCAGTAGGTTATCCCCCTTTCCTTGGTTAAGAAGTCCTTTAAAAATCTTCTAGCTGAGAATTTTGATAGACATTGTGATTATCTTCAAACAGTTAGAATATAAGAAAAAGTTAAATAACATTTATATGATTTTTTTCATGAATATGCTTCAAAACCAGGGTTATTCCCTATGTCTTCTGGGTTGTCAAATGGATTATGCATCACTCCATAACAGTGTCTAAAGCTAAAAAATGCACTACCTGTAATTTTTCCTTTGTTTTCCTCGTATTACACAATTATGAATGCAACAACATACATTATTCAAAAAGTTAATTACTTTGATTTACCATCAGCGGACATCCGTTTTTTATAGTTTTATATTCAAATCAAAATTTGAATTGAGTTGGAATACATTTATGTATTTCACCTGCATTTTCACTGCGTTAAGTGCCATCAGAGATCTATTATCGTCACAGTCGATATGATTGGATGTTTGTTTTATCAGATTTCATGTACGTGACTGACTGGCGTATGAGGTCACTGATGCGACTGTCCAAACAAGAGCCTCACAATCTCATCAACATTCGTACTGGCCTCTTCCGGCTCACTGAGGTGCGTGTCTATGATCCGGCTCTTCAACCTAAACCAGGTCAGTGTTTCTACAACATGAGAGAGGAAGGTTTTTACCCCTCAGCCAAAATTTGGCATATACTTGGTGTACAGCATCGATGTATCAAGAGACTTGCAATTAATAACCACATCAGTTCCTCTTAGTGACGGGAAGGATGGGCGGCCATCTTTAATTTATGCAAAATTATTAATGATCTCTATCTTTGATACCATGCAAATGCTCGATGTAAAATTTGGTATAGTTCATCGATGCATCAAGAGATGAATGACAGAACTAGTTTCTCTGATTGGGCGGAAATCTTTTTGACCATTTTTAATTTATGCAAAATCATTAATGATGAATCAGTAGCACGTTACTCTGACAGTAGGATGTTACTCCAACAGTAGGTTACTAGCTCCGACAGTAGGAGGTTACTCTGACAGTAGGATGTTTCTCCAACAGTAGGTTACTCTGACACTAGATGGTTGCTCCGATAGTAGGTAGTTACGTCGAGAGTTTGAGGTTACTCTGGCTGTAGGGGGTTACTCCGACAGTAGGAGGTTACTCCGACAAGGGGATGTTTCTCCAACAGTAGGTTACCTTGACACTAGATGGTTGCTCCGATAGTAGGTAGGTAAGTCGAAAGTAGGAGGTTACCCTGGCTTTAGGGGGTTACTCCGACAGTAGGTTACTAGCTCCGACAGTAGGAGGTTACTCCAACAGTAGGTAGTTACACCGAGAATAGGAGGTTACTCTGACTGTAGGGGTTACCCCGACAGTAGGTTACTAGCTCCTACAGTAGGAGGTTACTCCAACAGTAGGTAGTTACACCGAGAATAGGAGGTTACTCTGGCTGTAGGGGTTACTCCGACAGTAGGTTACTAGCTCCTACAGTAGGAGGTTACTCCAACAGTAGGTAGTTACACCGAGAATAGGAGGCTACTCTGGCTGTAGGGGTTACTCCGACAGTAGGTTACTAGCTCCTACAGTAGGAGGTTACTCCAACAGTAGGTAGTTACACCGAGAATAGGAGGCTACTCTGGCTGTAGGGGTTACTCCGACAGTAGGTTACTAGCTCCTACAGTAGGAGGTTACTCCAACAGTAGGTAGTTACACCGAGAATAGGTTACTCTGGCTGTAGGGGTTACTCCGACAGTAGGTTACTAGCTCCTACAGTAGGAGGTTACTCCAACAGTAGGTAGTTACACCGAGAATAGGGAGGCTACCTGGCTGTAGGGGGTTACTCCGACAGTAGGTTACTTAGCTCCTACAGTAGGAGGTTACTCCAACAGTAGGTAGTTACACCGAGAATAGGAGGCTACTCTGGCTGTAGGGGCTACTCCGACAGTAGGTTACTAGCTCCTTACAGTAGGAGGTTACTCCTAACAGTAGGTAGTTACACTGAGAATAGGTTACTTCTTGGCTGTAGGGGTTACTCCGACAGTAGGTTACTAGCCTTGCAGGAGGCTTACTCCAACAGCAGGTAGTTACACCGAGTCAGGAGGTTACCTGGCTGGTAGGGTTACTCCGACAGTAGGTTACAGCTCCTACAGTAGGAGGTTACCCAACAGTAGGTAGTTACACCGAGAATAGGATGTTACTCTGGCTGTAGGGGTTACTCCGACAGTAGGTTACTAGCTCCTACAGTAGGAGGTTACTCCAACAGTAGGTAGTTACACCGAGAATAGGAGGTTACTCGGGCTGTAGGGGTTACTCCAACAGTCATGACAGTAGGTTACTAGGTCAAACAATAGAAGGTTACTCTGACAGTAGGAGGTTACGTGGACAGTAAAAGATTACTCAGAGAGTAGGTTAGCTCTTTCAGCTCATTGAGGTGGGGTGTCTGATTCCATGTTGCTTCAAAGATTTGCTTCTTTGAGGCAGCAGGAATGCAACTTGGTTGGGTGGTGCCTTGTTGGTTTGTTGCGATATGACCGAAATATTGTTGAAAGTGACATTAAACTTGACTCGCTCACTCAATCACTCACTCACTCACTCCGACAATCTGAATAAAAACATGATGTCAAAACTGACTTTCCAGCTGGATCTGATATCCTTCCTATCTCGAGGCTGTTCAGTGACCTTCTGGCATGAAAATAACTCTCTATATGACTGCCTCATCTTTCATCAATCAATGCGACATATGAGATGGCATGACATCATATTATGGGACAGACATCTTCTTACGCAACCAACTCATCAGGTTTTATGACCTAGTCAGGGGAACTGAAAAGAAACAAAATTAGAACTGCACAGCTGCAGCAAATATATGACCATCCCATAACCATTACGGAAACTGATGAATTACTATCCATGATTAATGATCGTGTCGGTACAGTTCACACAGTGGAGTGGTTGTCAACTTGACCCGATTCTTCGGCCTCAATTATGTCCCCTTGGAATTTGAATTCATGTCATTGATACTCCCCGTTTTACTATTTATGTGAGTCGGGGAATTTCTGGGAACCGGATTTCATGCAAGAACAGACTTGAGATGCCAGAGTGGATCTGTTCTTAATCAGTTTGAATCTGACAGTAAGAGGATACAGCTCTGACAATAGGAGGGTAATACATATAGAATTGAGGTCAAACTAGCATCGCCTCTTAAATATCTTCCTTGCTCCGTCTCACAAGAATACAATACACAGTGACCCCTGTGAACACTGACACCTGGGTAAACTGACCAACCTCTAAATACCGGAATTATTCAATGTCCCAATACTTAAGTTTAAAGTATTTTATACCGTGATAATCCAGAACCCTGCCAGAACCAGCACTATAGCCTGGTCCCAATGGTTGGTATACACAGGTTTCACTGTAATTGCAGCAGACCTTATCATATCTAAGAGCCCCATGGGATTCCCAGAGATTGACCTGGGGTGTCATTGTGCACACTTCAGGTCATGGTAAGAATAGGCCTCAGCCCCTCAGAGAGCTTGTCGTAAGAGGCAACTAACTGGGGCACCCATGTGGTTCCCGGGTGTGAAAAGGAATAGGAACCAAGCGTCGTGATATTTCTGAAAGTGTTGAAAGCGACGTTAAATCATATTCACTGACTCACTCATATCCAGGAACAATCTTCGTTAAATGTACTTGATTATATACCATGTCTTCAATCTCATGTATCATGTCATCACACGGTATTTTTGTCGTCTTCCACAAAGCTTGCACACAGTTCTTCTCTAATCTCTTACCTGTAGAATTTGCCTCAGTTTGTGTACTACATGTAACACACTATATGTTTGTTCATATTCATCACAGAATACCATCCTTGTATCCGAAGAAACGGTGACTGTTCTCACTTCTGTTTCTCTGTGCCGGGTGACCCGACCTCGGTGTACCAACGCCTGGTCCAGCGTCACTGCGGCTGTCCATACGGCATGAAACTAGACAGCGACCAGAGGACGTGTGTGGCCAATAGCGAGGAGGGTCCCACGGAGCCGTGTCCAGCCAATCAGTTCCACTGTAACAACGGCCGATGTATCGCCAACACATACCGATGTGATCATGATAACGACTGTATGGATAACTCGGACGAGGCAGACTGTCCAGCTTGTAAGAGCTATTTCCCTTTTCTTGATTCTAGAAGTTGTGAAAGTTTTATATAAAGTAGTTTGGAAGGCATCAACAGTTATGCTGTAGGTGGCCACAGTCGTGACCAGCCATGATAGTAGTAGAAAATGTGCAGGTTGGGTAGTGCATATCAAAAGGCATATTTTCAGATTAATTGTGCATATAACATAACAAAACCCGTACATACCTTTTAACCTAGACAGTGATTTTTTGGATAAAAACTTCCGATTCAGTATTCATAGAATTAATAAAAAGAGAATTGGCAGTTGAATAAAATTAAATTCAAAACACGTGAAATTTTCTATAAAATCTAGTCCGCAACCCCCACATTAGGATTTCCGCAGCTTTGAAATATTCCCCATTAAACACCATGTTAAAAACACCTGAGGCAAAGTTACTTTTGCTACGTCATTGGCCTCAGCGTTGCTGATTGCTGTGGCTAATTGAGGGGACTGAGTCAGAGTAGATTTGTTGTTGATGGATAGAAAAGTGAAATACTTATGGAAATTTTTTAAGCAACGTAAGTATAAAATCTCAGTATATCTTTCCACAACGATGGAAATCTGCTGAACAACGTTATTTTCACAATTTACTTTTATGCTGCTTTTAAGAATTCAGAGTAGATTTGTTGTTGATGGATAAAAAAGTGAAATACTTATGGAAATTGTGTCAAGATTTTTAAGCAACGCAAGTATAAAATCTCAGTATATCTTTCCACAACGATGGAAATCTGCTGAACAACGTTATTTTCACAATTTACTTTTATGCTGCTTTTAAGAATTTCTAAATGTGCTGATTTCTTTTGGATGTCTTTTGCTTTGTAGCGGCCTCATGTGAGCCGGGAAGATTTAAGTGTGCTAATGAACGCTGTATCTATGAGAGATGGAAGTGTGACGGGGACGATGATTGCGGAGATATGTCGGACGAAACAAACTGTGGTAGGTCACATGATCTTTGGGAAGTGTTCCAACAATGGTTCCCGAAGTGCGCCATAAATTAGTGACATATTATTTTCAGTGAACCAATCGCTGCTGATCATGCTGCGGGACTGTCTTGCCTAGCAACAAAAGGGAAGTTCTCTCAACCATGGAGAGCCCATGGAGCGGTTTTTATCAAACTTCACGAGTAACCGCTCCAAAATCTTCGGCTGAACGTAACCAAGATTACGACAGGGAGAAATGGCAAAGAACTTTTGTTCAATCCTGGGCTCGGGAGCATCCATGGTTGGTCGAGAACGATCTCAATGACATCTATATAAAATTTGTGGCTTCTTGCAAAACAAGAAATCGGGACAGGGAAATGATACAGTTCTGATCTGTACGGTCTGCCGAAAGTATTGTGTGTCATCAAATTCTGCATTCAAAGAGAACTTCAAAACATATCCATTTATTTATGGCTGTCGAAGCTATAGAAAATCAAGCATAGACTCTCACCAGAAGAGCTTGCAGCATCGTAGTTACAGTATATGCTACGAACGTGAACAAACAAATAGAGTACCGGAATTGAAATTAGCTTTCAATGAACTTTACATGCTCCCCGAATTGGTCAAGTTTGGGGCAAGTTGACTCTGATGGGAGCAAGTAAGTCTTAAGAGTTAATTGCGCTTTGGGCAACCAGTTAAAAACCTGAAGTTACAGCACTGTGTCTTTGGAATGCTAGAAATTGTGTTTGCGTATGAGATTTGTAGGGAAACATAGAAACCCCATCTCTGCAATGCACACTTCAGCGTTGTTTGTTTCAGTAGCAAAATCAATAAAATAGCATATAAAATTAGGTTTTATTGCAAGAGAATGTGCTGTCCCCCTGGCCTGAAAATGTCAAAATTCAATGGAGAAATCATCGTTTTTCGACCGCATTTGACTGTGTTTATCTCGGGTTTGGCTCGACCATTTTCAATGTTTGACTCTCATTGGAAAGAGTCACCTTTCCCCTCTCTAAATATGACATGATCCCGGACGGATGGCAAACATAAAATGAAGGATACGATTGGATTAAAATGATGTAATTCCGTCCTTTCAGCCACTGTCTACACTTGTCTTCTAGCCGTTGGCCAATAGAGGTCACATGGGCAAAATTACACCTACCGATTAGCTCATCGGCACGCGGGGAAAAACTCGCTTGGATGAAAATGGAAAGTTGTTTGACAAATTTTGTGGATCAAGCCTCATAAAAACCTGGAAATGAACTTTACCCATCGTCGTTGGCAATTATTCTAATCATCTGGGGAATATTCGCCACGCTTTACCAGTGTATATAGCTTCAAAAATGCAGGAGGTAAGATGAGATTTTCGATGATTTTTAGCCCACCATCACCAGATGGTGGGCTGTTCAAATCGGTTTTCGTCCGTGGTCCGTCGTCAGTCCGTCCGTAAACAATTCTTGTTATCGCAATTTCTCAGGAACTGCTTCATGGATCTTTCTCAAATTTGGTACACAGGTTCCCCTTGGGGTCTAGTTGTGCAAGATACCTTTTTTGGTCCGATTCGAAAATCCAACATGGCCACCAGGCAGCCATCTTGGATTTCCCCATGAAACCTTGTTATCGCGATTTCTCAGGAACTACTGCCATTTGCGTACACTTCGCCATCCATAAGATGGCTTGCGAATCGTGTGTCTCCATTTTGGCGGAGCGATATCCGGTACTTTACCGGATTCTGTTCGGCCTTCATCCGGCGGAGAACAGACTCGAGAAATCTGATAAATTACAGGTTTTCATTCCATTTCTGAAACAGATATTGCCTGGGCTTACAAAATATATAGGTATGAATAACTTTCGTATCATACAAGATGTGTGGTGGATGTAAATCTTGAACAAGTAGGACATCACATGACTTGAAAATGGCGAGTTACGTTGGGATTACGTTGGTAGACTTTTGCTGATTGGCTGACGAAAGTCACGTGGTATTGATTTCTGGAAATTCCCTCTTCCAGTTGCCGAAAGTAGGCTGAAAATGGATGCACACGATCCTAGGGTCAGTCTTACCGCGTATAGATGACCGAGATGGTTACAGGTTGGAACTACTGCATGGATCTTTCTCAAATTTGGTACACATTTTGTCATCATACACCAATGATGACACGTGCAAAAAAATAAATCAAAAAAATACTACAAAATGAAGGCGAAGGATCCTCTGTACATGTACATTCACTTTCAGACTAACTTTGCTCATTTCTCTTGTATTATAACACCCGACATAAGTACAGTTCTAGATATCTTGAAACTCCTGAAACTTAGATTATATCTTGGTGTTTTTCAGTGTCCCTTTTTCAATCAGATTTGAAATTCTGTAAACAAAATTACAAATCAATCATTTGTTCTTGTAACAATGGACAAAAAGATCCTCTTGTCATTAACTTACAATTATCGGACAATGGTGGGCGCCAAGATCCTTCAGGATCTCTCGTTTTCATTCCTGCGGCTTGCTGCCGACACTCCCGTCACACAGGATTATGGCGAAAAGTGCATTTTTTCCTCCGATATTTTTCGTTCAACATCTAATTTTGCTTTATTTTCTTTGCAAACAAAGACACAATTTTGATAATCGAATTGATCAAGGTTTGGACTTTCCAGAAGTATACAATGTTTGATAGGTTTCTGTTAAAACGAATGCAAAATAATAAAAGTGCTGTACCCATCGAGATGTCGAACAGGTCTAATGCTATCCCGTTTTACCGGGAATGATCACATGGGTACGCATAATCGGTATCCCGGGAATAATCGGCGAAAGGAAGAATTTCTGCATCAATAATCCAAAGACCTAATTCATAAAACAGCGTTAATACCAAATTAATAGAATGCAATCGTTGTATACAAAAACACATAGGCTAGTTTCCTGCAAGAGAGAAACAGTCAACATTTTTCATTGATGCCAGCAAGAGCAGTCTGCCCTGAAGTATTTTACCACCTAATCAGCTTCAAACCCATTTAATTTCAGCCAATCGTACGTGTGACGCCAATGAGTACACCTGTGACAATGGTCTGTGTGTACCCACCATGTTTGTATGTGATACAGAGAATGACTGTGGAGATGGTTCAGAGGAGGGTGATCATTGTGGTATGTATAAGGCCACCCCAATTTTATTTTTTGTTTCACGGGCGGGCTATATTTTTTTTCAAGGTTTGAGGCAATAATAAAAATAAAAGTCAACATTTGAAGTTCACCCTTTTCTTTCTGCAGGTATCTGAGTTGTCCGCTCATCTGGCCCTGTCAATAATGTCAAAATAGTATTGCCTACAATCTTAAACAAAATAAAATCCGCTCAAAACCTAAACAGTTCCATTATTGTCCCCCGCTACTTAGTAGGGGGGGGACTTAGAAACACCGGTGTCCGTAATTCCGTGATTCCGTAATTCCGTAAGATTTTCTTGTCCGGACAATAACTCATGAATGATTCAACCGATCAACTTCAAACTTGGGGTGTGTCTTGACATTGGCCAGAGGATGGTTGGGATTGTTTTTCAGCAATGTGCGTAATCCAATATGGCCGCCGTCAGCCATTTTGGATTATAAGCAGTTCGATCTTAGATTTTCTTGTCCAGACAATAACTCGTGAACGATTTAACCGAT
Organism: Hanleya hanleyi; assembly: GCA_036873755.1. Lineage (NCBI taxonomy): Eukaryota > Metazoa > Mollusca > Polyplacophora > Lepidopleurida > Hanleyidae > Hanleya > Hanleya hanleyi. The sequence goes on from JAVTVY010030040.1 coordinate 46,678, forward strand.
CAACTTCAAACTTGGGGTGTGCCTTGACATTGGTGAGAGGGCGGTTGGGATTGTTTTTCAGCAATGTGCGTAATCAAATATGGCCGCCGTCAGCCATTTTGGTTATAAGCAGTTGGATCTTAGATTTTGTTGTCCGGACAATAACTCGTGAACAATTTAACCGATCAACTTCAAACTTGGGGTATGCCTTGACATTGGTGAGAGGACGGTTGGGATTGTTTTTCAGCAATGTGCATAATCTAATATGGCCGCCGTCAGCCATATTGGATTATAAGCAATTGGATCTTAGATTTTCTTGTCCGGACAATAACTCTTGAACGATTTAACCGATCAACTTCAAAGTTTGGGTGTGCCTTGACATTGGTGAGAGGACGGTTGGGATTGTTTTTCAACAATGTGTGTAATCTAATATGGCCGCCGTCAGCCATATTGGATTATAAGCAGTTGGATCTTGTCCGGACAACAACTCGAGAACGATTCAACCGATCTACTTCATATGTGGAGAGTGCCTTGACATTGTTGAGAGGAGGATTGGAATTGTTTTTCAAGGACTGTGTGCCTGATCCAATATGGCCACCATCAGCCATACTGGATTTCATTGGATTTTAAGCAGTTTGATCTTGTCCGGACAATAACTGGAGTACGATTCAACTGATCTACTTCAAACTTGGGGAGTGCCTTGACATCGGTGAAAGGACGGTTGGGATTTTTTTTCAGCAATGTGCATAATCCAATATGGCCGCCATCAGCCATATTGGATTATAAGCAGTTGGATCTTAGATTTTCTTGTCCGGACAATAACTCGTGAACGATTTAATCGATCAACTTCAAATTTGGGGTGTGCCTTGACATTGGTGAGAGGACGGTTGGGATTGTTTTTCAGCAATGTGCGTAATCTAATATGGCCGCCGTCAGCCATATTGGATTATAAGCAGTTGGATCTTGTCTGGACAATAACTCGAGAACGATTCAACCGATCTACTTCATACCTGGGGAGTGCCTTGACATTGTTGAGAGGAGGATTAGGATTGTTTTTCAAGGACATGCTTAATCCAATATGGCCACCATCGGCCATACTGGATTTCATTGGATTTTAAGCAGTTTGATCTTGTCCGGACAATAGCTGGAGTACGATTCAACTGATCTACTTCAAACTTGGGGAGTCCCTTGACCTTAGTGAGAGGACAGTCATGTATTATGTTTTATGGATGTGCATAATCCAATATGGGTGCCATCCGCTGTATTAGATTATGTTAAGCTCATCAGCGATATCTTCATTTTCAAATCATACTCTTATCAATGATATGAGATATCATCGACAAAAAAAAATCGACCATAGAGGTCCATGGCCCCCGCAGCAGCAGCGCCAGTTATGGTGGATGTAATCCACCATAACTGGTGCTGCTAGCGGGGGACATGGACCTCTAGGGTCGATTTTTTTTGACCGTTTTATCATCTTAATTTTCTGATGTATTTTTATCTTCCCCTGATTTTATGGTGAGAAATTTCACTTCCTGTGATTGAATTTTGTAGAAGATCTATAAAGATCTACAAAAAAGTTCTTACTGCCAAAGGAATCAAGAATATGAACATTCCAATCACTTATATATAATCAATATTTCACTTACCACTTAACCTACACCGTCAAAACTTCTACCAAAACTTTTTTGTCTGATCTGAGATCATTTGCTATAATTTAATAATCTATTGAAGAATATTGATAATCTATTTTTGTTGATTTCGTTTATATCTTCTTTATTTTTCTTGACAGCGGTGCATGTGTGTCCCCCTGGGTACATGCGGTGTACAGATGGAAGGTGTATCCAAGAGATCTTACAGTGTAATGGGGTCGAGGAATGTTACGATGGACTAGATGAGGTGAACTGTCCTCCCGTCAACTGTTCAAGTCGGCGACAGTTCGGCTGTCACAGCGGTCGACAGTGTATTCGTACCTCCTGGCATTGTGACGGCTTCCCAGACTGTGCAGATGGAAGTGATGAGCTGGACTGTCGTACGTACATTATTCATCTCTCTGTTTTGAGGAGAGTGATAATTTGCTCTCCATCACTCTTAATTTTTTGTTGAGGAGTGTGTTTTATCGCACCAAATTTCAGGAGAGTGATCAACGACTCTTGCAGATTTCAAAAATTCGAGAGACTGTATCCTAATATTAACTGACCGTTTAGTTTTCTGTATAAAAGTGGTCACCATTCACCCAGGGTATGGTTATTGGTGATGGAGTTGTTTCCCCTGTCACAGTAAGGGGAGATCATTCATCTTGTTAGTTATACATTATTATCTAAGGTTTTCCTCCTGGGGGAAAATTGTGTTGGTGGATTTCTGTACGAAATTGAATACACAAAAGGACCATTGAGGACCATCAAAATTGAATACATAATGTGCGCAAAATATATTTATGTTTGATGCTAATGTTACATATTACAGGTAGCTAATGATAAATATTTTTGTTCTCATTTTTGATGGTGTTGGCCTCAACAGGTTAGCGCGATTCCGCTCTCTAAAATGGAGGTAAAAAGGGTTGTTTTTGCTCAATAACTTTTGATTCCTAATTAACCAATGCTTCAGAACTTCAGGTGCATATTTCTCATAACTCCTCCTCTTTTGTTGGAATATTTCTCAATAACTCCTTCCCTTTTCCTTGTTCACAGCTAGAAGTCCCCCTGGTGGGTGCTTGCATGATCAGTTCAAGTGTGAGATAGGTGACTGTATACCGTTGTCATGGAAATGTGACGGTCAGCTCGACTGTATTGATGGATCAGATGAGCCAACCACTTGTCGTAAGTATCAGTCAAAACTTGCTGGATTTAATTTTAATCGTTCTCCAAGTCTTAGAACAATGATATAGTTGCCTTGGATATATATATATTTCTAACACCTTGAACAGTTTCAATATCTTGACTCCATTTTCATTCTTGAAAATTGTTTCATCTGTTTTCCTGTTAATACCCTATTTCTTCTAATTATTCAGATGGCAAAACTTAACTTCAGGCTACTGTGGAGAGTAATTCTGCTAATATTCCACAAATTTCACCAGTTCTGTTTTCAGTTCTTGGGATAAATAACATATCCTTGCCGCAGTTATTTGCTTCAGCTGATATGACGATGCTTTTTTTCTGCTTCCAAGTCTAAAAATGCTGTTGAAAATTGGAATAAAATAGGGTAATGGCTGTAATACTCTACGCTCATACTATTCAGCTTGTATCACTGACGTCACTACTCTCCTTGTTCCCCCCGCTGATTCACATCGCAAATTTTAATTACTGTCCTCTCACTTGGCACTTTTGCAATGAGGCATGTACTAAAAAATTAGAGAAGATTCAGGAGCGTGCTATCCGTTTTATCTTTGGAGATAACGAAAAATGTTATGATGAGCTCCTAGAACTGTCTAACCTACCATCATTAAGAATCCGCCGTATACGGCTAATGGCGCTGGAGGTTTTCAAATTATTGAATAGAAATAGCCCCTTATATCTTCAGGATCTTGTTGCTCTGAAAGAGTCGGCATACTCTTTCAGATATGTAAATATCTTGGATATTCCAAGAGTCAAGACGACAAGGTATGGTATCCGCAGTTTTAGTTACGCTGCAGCCAAACTATGGAACGAGCTCCCTAATAGCATGAGAGCTGCTACCAGCTTAAATCAATTTACCAGGCTCATACAATCATGGAATGGGAAAACATGCTCATGCATCGCTTGTTCCTGCCACTAATATACTATGTGCAGATAGTCATCTTGTCCATTCGTAAACACAATGTGATGTAAAATTACTCGTTTGTATATGTACTTGTCCGAATGCTTTATGCTTTTATCGTATATTATAGATAAATATGTTTGCATGCTAGTTCTTATATGTATCACTTATATATTTTAAGTTATGTGATATATTCTTATCAATAATATTTAATCCTCAATATATACGACTTTTATGTAGTGTGTTAGAACGTTATGTCTTAACAAAGTATACCAGTTTTATCTAATCGCATGAATGTGCTGCAATTTTGTTCTGCTTCGTCTATTGTCGTTTGTGTACATATATGTCCATGTCTTGTTTCTGTTATTGTTAATATGTTTTATAGACGACCAATAGCTCTTCAGAGCTAATGTTTTTATGTTGAACACTCCCTCGTCTTAAAATAAAATTTACTTGAACTTGAACTTGAACTTGATTTCGCGCCTCTTGGCCGTAAGGGGGCGCTCTGCACATATCACTCACTCTTCGTATCATATCACTTTTACGGAAGAGTCTTGGCAATATGAGTTGTCTCCCTTTTCAAACGTTCGTATGTTGTTAATGGCAAAACTAACAATAAACGTACGGCAAAACAGCTCTAATTACGTTAATTTCTGAGTTAAGAGTGAACAGATTTTTGGATAACTGCCTCCATTGTTTAGTAAGGTTCGTCAACTGATTGCAAACATTTGTTCACTGATACCTTCAAATAATTAACAAAAAAATCCCTGTAAATGTTGTTAATATCCCACTGATAAGACCACGCTTTATCGTCATGAGTATATAAGGATTTCAAGCTGCATAGAATGGTAACGTAAAAACACTGTTCAATTGTTTCAGATTTTGAATTGAATGTTGATTGTAATAAAGACGGGAAAAATTCCTTTGAGAGATGCGGTAAGAGGGCGTGTCAAAATATTGGCATGGCTTCCACATTACGTGAGTCTTGATCTCACTATCATGAAGGCATGATGTAATTTTGATCACGTGAGGTAGTTAGCCAATCGTGGTTAGTATGAGGAATCTGGTGATCTCCAAGCTATTACAGCATGGCGATTGGGTAACCAGATAAAGCGCCCCTTATGGCCAAGAGGCGCGAACTTGGCGATGTGAATCAGCGGGGGGAACAAGGAGAGTAGGGACGTCAGTGATACAAGCTGTGTGTGCAGTAGACGTAAAATTGAATTTGTCTGGAACCTCCTTAAGTGACTTAATTTCTGTAAGTTAGTGAGAAATTTCCAAACAAAAATTTTCAAGCACCTGATGTGACGAGTATTCAAATGTAGGTCTCTGATACAGCAGATTAAAATGCTTTGATTTTTCCCCCCAGCTTCACAGACCTGTGAGTCAGGTAAGTTCCGCTGCGATAACGGACGATGTATTCCTGTACACTGGACATGTGACGGTGATGATGACTGCGCTGATAACTCTGACGAAGATGCCAGACAGTTATGTCGTAAGTAAGGTGGAGCAGAAGAGTTGCCATGATCATATTGAAATAAGAATTTTAGTTCTTATATAAACTTGGAGATTCTATGGGTAAAGCCCGGCGCACACGAGTGCATGAAATCGCAAGCAACAGGATATTTGAATGCGTGCGACTGAATATCTTGAAAATCATCCTGTGTGCGGGGAAGTGGGAACAGGAGATTTTGTCGCAAGCAACATGATCCAAAGTTTCAGCATGTTTAATATTTCAGCAACAGAATTTCCGGATAAATTTGTACCGGCGACAGAAGTTGCTCGTGTGCGGTGGATGGGAAACATGTTATTCTGTTACCGCAAACTTCAGCCAATCAAAAGCAAGGTGGATATCATGTGATGATACACGAGTGGTCAAAATGGCGGTACCCTCAGTCATGTAACAGCATTTTTTCACTGTTTCGCAAGGACTGCTCATGCAGAGTTGCAACACTGTTGCCTCGTGTGCGGACAAGACAGAACAAGGATCCAAAATCGCCGGCGTCCAAATATCTTGTTGCTTGCGATTTCATGCGCTCGTGTGCACCGGGCTTATCCGCCGGAACAGAAATCACAAATTGTATCTGTGTGCATTGCCAAATCACATGTTGGGCTTTAGGACCATTGATAATATTTTTTTCAGCACCACCCCCATTTCTGTGTCCACCTGATCAGTGGGAGTGCCCTGGGGGTCAGCGGGTGTGTATTAACACCACCCAGGTGTGCGACGGACAGACAGACTGCCCCGGGGGTCACGACGAGAGTCCGGTCTGCAGTAAGTTATACTCTATCAGTTCACAGGCAAATTTAGACAGTTCAGTTACTGAGCGGAACTAAATGTGGCATAAAGATTCACTATCTGAGTAGTTCTGAAAAGTTACTCTGTTGTAGAGTACATGTACACTGTTATTGGGCAAAAACTGAATGCTGCTCTACAGCAACTTGTAAAAATCACTATGAGCTGAACATGGTTCGACATGATAGTTACAACATACCCATGGCTGCTCACTCACTCAATAGAAATTAATTGTAAGGGAGTGACAGGGGTTCCATGCAGTACCTGCAGTTACTGACCAAACCACAGTAGCCTTGTGACAGATCGCTCGCCTCGCAAGCGGCATCCCAGGCAGATGATCCCAGGTTAGATCCTGGCCTGGGTCATATCAAAGACTAAACAAATGGAACTTGTATTTTCATCGCTTGGTACTTATCAGCAATAGGACAGATCAAGGTCTGGTTGGACCAGTGTCCGGGAAATGTGACTGGGTCCTCTTGATATGACGGGAAAACTGTTGAAAGTGATGTTAAAATTCTACTCACTTACTCAGTCACTGTTGAGTACTGAAGTGTTACACTCAATCATGAGTTGCCTGTGTGCAATGTTGAGCTCGGTCAAAAGCCTAATTCGGAAAGGGTTTTATCTCCCTTGTTTCAGTAGGGGCGTGCTGGTGCAGAGAACTCCCGTTTATTACCAAAAGCCCTCACAATTAGTTTTAGTAATAAAATATTCTATTTTTCTAAAAACAATTCTTCATAATGTACACAAATACAGGATCTATCGGTTCACGTAGTAAATAGTTTTTCAAACAAATATTCTGAAATAGTTTATCAATATATTGTTCAAAATAATTGTGGGTGCCTTTGGTAAATGTGAAACCGAGGAGACTACTTCCCAGAAGCAGCTTTTCGTACCTCTAACCTCAAAGAGCGGCAGATATTCAGGGGGAGATCAGACACTTTCCGGAAAGGGCTATACTTGGGTGGGTGACCGGGTGCTGTATTGGCTGGGTTGATCAACGTCCAGGGTAATAGAAAATGGGGGCACTTTAGTGTCCTGGCTCATATGGGCACCATCGTTATTTGACTGGAAAATTGTTGAAAACCACGTTAAATCCAACTCAACCACTCTGTGTACAGAATATTCTCAGTTCAGTGACAAAATGAGAATGCCTTGAAAGGTAGATATTGCATTTTCTTTTGTTTTCAATAATAATGTAGAAGAATGGGATATTGTACCTTGAATGCTTGCCCGATTAACCATGTCATTCTATTGTTAGGCTTCTCTTACTTTTATTAAGGCTGTTTCAGCAAAAAAATATAGGGATGTGGAAGATGAATGATAATATAAGGAATAAAAGGGAAAACTGTAGTGGTGGATGGGCTTGAAAGATACCCCTCAAGCATCCCATGTACTGATTAATGGCACAGCCCGAAGCCATTTTCAACAAAAACCTGTTGATAGGCTTGACTAATATATATCAGATGCCAGTTGAGTAATATACTGTAATATGGTACAGATTTGCATTACCAAGTTTCATGGATTACGAGAAAAGGTGCATCACTTCTCCTACATGTAGAACAGCAGGCTATATGTGAAATCTCAAGGTCATCTGAACATGTCAAAAAAGAAGAGGTATTGCCTCTTTTCCAGGAGAAAGATGCTGACACAGCAATGTCTTCAACATGGGCCTCGAGCAAATCAATGTCATAAATTTATTTCTAGACAGTGTCAAGCCAACAGGGACCTGTATTGTTTTTTATTTCTTAAATGTGGCCATGATTATTGAGCCAAAAAAAACCCCAACAAATTGAAAAAACATTATGGTTAACAATTTATTTAATAAATAAAGCATGTATATTCCGAAATGTCCCATCTGTTGCTTATTAAAAAATATGTTCAGTTTATTCTTCATGGTCCGTCTTCTAGAATATAATGGATATTTTGGATAATTGACTTGTTTTCTGTTGTAATCCAGATGATGATAGCTGTGTTAGTGATAATGGAGGATGTAGCCATTCGTGTATCCAGACGCCATTTGGTGCGGAATGTCGCTGTCCAACAGGGCAGGTGATCAACGGCACCAAAGTTTGTGTGGGTATGTACAGTGTATACTATTTTACCCAGGGAAGGGGGTCGATAAATGAAGTTTTTCACATTAATATCCAGAGTTTTCTCCCTTATTGATATCTTCAGGGATTCTGCTGATGGTCAGTTTCTGCATTCACACACTAAATTTGATAGCTTGGTTACCAACTTAAATTCTACTATTGTCCATTGTCTATCAATATCTATTTGGAAGTCCTAATTACATGCCCTCATTCTCTTTCAGATAAGAATGAGTGTGACCCTCCTGGTGTGTGCAGTCAGACGTGTATTGACCTGAAAGGGTCGTACAAGTGTGAATGTGACCCTGGGTACGACCTGCTCCCAGACAGACATCGCTGTAAAGCCTACAGAAGTAAGTTCTCACTCTGCTAGGAGTTTAACTACTTATCTCTTCAAAATGTTACTAAAACATATTTTTGAAAGCGGATTTTTTTCCCCAATTCTGAATGAATTAAATCAAACTCTTTAATTTTGAACGTAACAGCTCAAGTTTTACCCCGCTCTTGACTTTGCATTCAGTTCAAGAAAAAGATAGAATAATGTTTAATTTCACCATCAGTACTGTATTTTCAGTGTTTTTACTTGTAAGTATATTTGCTAGTCCTATAGTTGTATGTGAATATCAGGCCTGCAAGTGCCTCCTATATTTCCTATATTTTCCTGTATTTTTGAGTCATTCCTGTATTTTCCTATATTGAACTCAAAACCTCCTATATTTCCTATATTGAAAACTTTCACCAATGCTCTGAAATGATTCAAATTGGCATGAGAAAATACATTTCAGAAAATTCGCCGGGCAAATATGAAAACATTTAAATCTCTCTTTCTTGAACCAAGCAGCCGAACGGGTCTCCTCAATCAGCACCACTACGATAGCATTCAGTGGAAATAATTTTATTAAACACCAGAAAACTACCAAGTTTGGAGCTGTACATGTAGTATTGACCTGTCTTACACTCCTTATTTCCTATATTTTAACTAGAATATTTCTGTTTCTCCTATATTTTGGCAAATTTCTTCCTATATTTACTCCTATATTTTCACTGTAAGCCACTTGAAGGCCTGGAATATGGTAATCTCTCTAATAATTCAATCACAGGAAGTGAAATGTTCTACTATAAAATCAGTGGAAGTTGAAAAAAATGGTTCAAAATCATGTATATAATACGTTATTTCTTTAATATTTCAACGATTTTAGAATTTAGAGGGTGTAGAGGCTGATCAAATCAAGTAGAACAGCTGATTTAATTTTGTCTCCGAATTTGGGGGTGATTGAATTTTGATAGAGGCATTGGATTATTGGAGGGATTACTGTAGTAGATTTTAATTATGTCTAGTGTTTGTGCTGTCTGTCTGTCTGTCTGGATGTCTGTCTGTCCCCTTGCCTTGTCTGCAAGATATCTTGAGAACTACTGGATAGAATTTCACCAAACTGGGAGGGAAGCTTCATTGGGATAGCCCCCTCATTTGATTAGGTTTTGATGTGTGTGCGTGCATTCATCCGTGTCCGGTGTCCGTCCGTCCATCTACTTGTACATGTATATACAGGCCTTGTCTGCAAGATATCTTGAGAACTACTGGACGGAATTTCACCAAACTTGGATGGAAGCTTCTGTGGGATAGCCCCCTCATTTGATTAGGTTTTGGTGTGTGTGTATGCATTCATCCGTGTCCGGTGTCCGTCCGTCCATCTACTTGTACATGTATATACAGGCCTTGTCTGCAAGATATCTTGAGAACTACTTGATGGAATTTCAACAAACTTGGATAGAAGCTTCATTGGGATAGCCCCCTCATTTGATCAGGTTTTGGCGTATGTGTGCATGCATTCATCCGTGTCCGGTGTCCGTCCGTCCGTCCATCTACTTTTACATGTATATACATGTACAAGCCTTGTCTGCTAGATATCTGGAGAACTACCCCTCGGAATTTCGCCAAACTTGCGTGGAAGCTTCATTGCAATGGGCTCATCTGATTAGGTTTCGGTATGCATGCATGCGTTCGTCTGGGTATGTTGTCTGTCTGCCCGTCCATCTACTTATACATGTATAGACATGCCTTGTCTGTAAGATATCTGGAGAACTACTGGACGGAATTTCTCCGAACTTGGATGGAAGCTTCATCGTGATGGCCTCTGGTGAACTTCACCAGACTTGGCTGGAATCTTTATTGGAATGGCCTCCGCATCTTATTATGTTTTGGTGTGCGCACGTGTGTCTACTTGTACATGTATAGACAAGCCTTGTCTGTAAAATATCTGAAGAACTACTAGATGGAATTTCCACGAATTTGGATGGCAGCTTTATCGTGATGGCCTCCTCATCTGATTAGGTTTTGGTTTGTTTGCGTGCATCCATCTGTTTCTGATGTCCAGCTTTGTTACATGTATGTACAGGACTACTCTTGTCTACAAGATATGTGGAGAACTTCTGGATGAAATTTCACCAAACTTGGATGGAAGCTTCATTGAAATGGCCTTATGATCTAATTAGGTTTTGGTGTGAGCTAGTGCTTGTGTGGGTCCATGCAAAATGTGCTTATCTTTCTGTCCAATTTTTGTTCACTCCATATCTTGGAAACTACATGTAGATGCATGAAACTTCTATACGGTACAGCATGTATACTATAGGTGTGGCTCTTGTATGTTTTGCATCTTTCCTATAATGTGATCAGTTTCGAAATAGTTGATGCTTCACAATTACATATATTTCACATTGGTTGGACGCTGTAGATGTCGGCAATCCACTCATTGCTATATAAATTCCGACTCCTCACTGGGTTACTGCAACAATGAAAATCGCCTCTTTGTAATAAATATTTTTAGATGCGCAGCTTTGTTTAGGATACTTATTGCTACATTCATTTTATAGCACTTTCCCTTAAATTATGTGCCCACTCAAGGCAAGGTGGGAGGTTGGGGGAGACGTATGTTTTTGCTTAAAAAAACAACCAGCATAGGCTTCATGCCAGAGCAGCAACTCAAGGGTCAAAGCGGAACCTCTAGTTTTAATTATAATTAAGATTTTAAATTCTATTACACTTGATGACCATCAGTATTGATCTTTTACAGATGAATCCGTACCTTATTTGGTGGTAGCATCAGAAGGAACTCTCGTCCAATCAAATTTAGATGAGTGGTATTTCACGGTGAACCGTATCGATGGAATGCGCTCCATAACGGGAATTGATTATGATTCCGTGGAGAACTACCTGTATTTCACAGACTCTAGATTAAAGGGGATCTACAAATGGTCGCCGGATGGTGGAGGAAATCTGACACAGGTGATGTGAAAACCTATTGTTTTTCTTCTCGGTTCAGTAGTTAGTATATAATCACCGACCTATTTCAACCTGGGTCAATGCAATCACTGTACAGGTTACATCTCATTTATATATCTGATGAAGCTAAAGTTGATCATTTTAGTGTTCATCTTGGGTGACCATGGAATCAATTAATACCATGTTTATGGGTAGGCCTTCATTTATGAGCTAAAGTTGTTGAGAGATATCAAATTTCTTGTTAGGATTGATGGGTGTCGCAACAATATTGTCAGTCTGGATATTAAATACAACTGTATTGTCGATTAATGAAGTGAACGTTCTAAAATTCTACTGATACATTGTACTCCAAAAATTGAGATGTTTGCTCCAAATTTGCGTAATAAGGGTTACTTCCCTTGTCACACTCAGGGGGCATAATCCATTGATCACATTATTATCCAGAGTGTTCTCCCTTATTGATATATGCATGTGAATTTTGCTGGTTGAGTTGATCATGGAATCAATGAATACCATGTTTATGGGTAACAATATCCTTTCATTATCAGCTAAAGTTGTTGTGAGATATCAAATTTTTTGTTAGTATTGATGGATGTCACAACAGTATTGTCAGCCTGAACATAAAATACAACTGTATCAGGAGGCCACTGACCAGATTAATTGTAAATGTAAAGTTGGCATTAGTGGATTTCGTTATGAAGTATGACTACTGCATTGTAGTATATGTTGCCTTCTATCAAGTATAGGTGATTGCTTTTGATTGATTGATTGAAATTGTGGTTTACGGGCTGCTTCCGATACAGATTTTGCAGTCCATCATCACAATGCGTTTATTCTCACATATTGAAATATACATTGCTGATATTACATTAATCATACATTGTAGTATCGAGTTAGTGCGTATTCATACAATATTTTAGCATTTATGTAACACTAACGGAAAGTATGTACAAGTGCGGAAGGATTAATGAGTGAAAGAGAGAAGATATATACAAACGTTTTTAGTTGGGAGTAGGAATTAAAGTCTATATAATTACAAGCATGAAGCTGTAAGGATTTATTAACTGTGCATAAGTACTGTTTTGATTCATATTATTCTCGTGAAATGTCTAGTTGGTGGTTGTTAGACAATGTTCCCGTCGATTACATCGTGCATTAGATGATAGCAAACAGTCTTTCCTTAAAAACAGTGACACTTGAATGGAGAACTTGCTAATGCAATTATCCAATCAGATTCTGTGATTGCTATTTTCTGTTTTTATAAGTTAACCAATCAGCTTTCAGAACAAGCGTTTCCAGTTTATCTTCTGATCCTGTTGTGCAAGCCCCCCATTGGTCTGAAGTTTGTTCACCTCTCAGTCTATGCTTAAAATGGAGAAATATTTTAACTATAGTGATAACATTTAAGTGGCATATAAGTATGCTCCAAACTACCCTCAGTTGCTTATTAACAGACAGTCCATATGCCAGTTCAAATGATTTCCCCATATACAAACATAGGGAGCACTGAAACAAACCTCCCAGAGACACCCGCCACACCAAACTAGAAACCTGTTGTTCTCGTTTTGATATTAACTTTTATTAGGCCACTGTTGGTTGATTGTTCGTTTTTCATGACCTTTTCTTAGGGGCAAATAATTAAATTCATACGGGATTCAGGATTTTCAAGTGCAAAAAAGTCCTTTGCTTCATATTTACATGCATTTGGTTCACATGATCCATAATATCATACCACTTGGCATGTCTATGTTTACAAGCAAGGTCACGAGATTAATTAATTAACAGTGGCCTTACATGTCTCATCATAGGTGATCACATCTGGGGTGGCCGTGGTGGAAGATTTAGCGGTGGACTGGATTGGACGTAACTTGTACTGGACAGATTACATCCTGGAGACAATCGAGGTCTGTAAACTGGATGGTACTGACCGCCTCATTCTGTTCAGTGATAATGTGACGAACCCTCGAGCCATTGAGGTTGACCCAAGGGAGGGGTAGGTATATTGCAAGGCTGAATAAAATTTATTTCTAGCTATGCAGGCAATTTTTCTGGAAAAAAATGATGAGGCAGTGAGGCTTTTTTTAAATCTTATTTTTTTTCTTTTTCTCACAGACCAAATATGTTCATCTTCTCTGGCACACTGATGCAGTAGTTTAAAGGTGAAAGCATAGGTTTTTAAATTCTCCGTTTTACATTTTATATAGGTTGAATAATGATAGAAATACCAGTATATCTAATTCACTTGGATTAATTTGAATTATCTGGTCTGCTGGAACCTTTTTAGCTCGCCGTATACGAAGTAGGCGAGGTATTGGGAGAGAGAGGGGGAAAGTGTTGGTGTCGGTGTCGGTGTTGGTGTCCGGTTAGACTTTTATGTTTAGGCTGGACTTAGAAAAAGTTTTCTGGGTTAATCTTTTCTGTTTAGGCTGGACTTAGAATAATTTTGACTTCTTATTAGGCATGAGATGCAGTGTACATTGTATACACAGTCATACCTACCAAATCACATACAGTATATTCCTTCATGGTATTTACTAATAATTTTTGACATTATTTTATTTCAGAAGTACAATATCAAAATAACTGGCGGGGGAATCCCGCAGTACCGAACCCCTGTTAGTTTTTAATTTCGTGTCGCCTTAAATGAAGGACGCCATTTCCTAAAATTTTATCAAATTCTCGTTGACCCTGAAGCTTTTGTACAACCATATCTGTGTCCACACATTTAACTTACTATATTAATTAAAAGTGAGTTTGTATCAGTTTACCCGTGCACATTATTATGGAGCATTACAGTATGATTGGACACAGTTGTCATTGCGTTCTTTTATTTGCATACAAATGTGAAGGTTTACCACAGTGCAAGTGTCCCATTGCCTGTTGGAAATGATAGATTTAGTCCTACTATTGCACTGTTATTAGCTTTGTTTGTTCACATATCATCACACAAAGTTACACCAAGAACGTGCTCAAAATTGCACACCTATTGTTCCTAACTACATGTATGCAATGGGATGTGTAGGCTTACTTTTGGAAAAAATGTAATCTTTATTGGTAGTTATATAATATAGTTCCTCCTTCAATCCAACCTCAATATCACTAAATATAGAAATCATATTTCTTAATAAATTTATTATTTTAAATGATGTGCATTGCCAATGATGTGCAACCTCAAATAATATGCCATCCTTAAGGGCTCGATCTTTTTGCGAAGCTGCATATATCTCTTATATGTGATACTAATCTATTAGGTAGGAGATGCAGTGTACATTGTAGGTTTATACTTGGTGTAAGAATTACGCACAAGACAGAGCCTACAATAGCCTGTCTGAGCTCAACAATGCGTCTAGACGTGACCCTTTTCAGCTGCACAAAAGCCTCAACAAAAGCCTCAACAATGCGTTCTTACACCGACCTGTTACATATACACAAACACGTCAAATCAACTACAATATATTCCTTTATAGTAATTATGGTACTAATAGTTTAATGACATTATTTCATTTCAGAAGTACAATATTAAATATTAACCCCTGGTGGTTTGGAATTTTGTGTCGCCTTTAATGAAGAACACCATTTTCTTCAATTTTGGTATCGAATCCCATTCCTCATCATGATTTAACCTCAAGCTTTTGCACGAATCATATTTGTCCAGGCATTTCACACCCACATCTCAGACAAAATTTCAATTGTACATGTATTCATGACATGTATAAGCTTACTTTTGGAAAAAAAAGGTAATCTTTATTTCAAGTTTTATAATATAGTTCATGTTTCAATCCAACTTCAGCATCACTGACGAAGAAGTCAAATTTTTATTGCAATATGTATTGTCATTGCCAGTGATGTGCAACCTGAAGGGCTCGATCTTTATGTGAAGCTGCATGTTATTGAATACCCAAAAGGCGAGCTGCCGGGTTACACATAACCCTTGTTAAAAGTTGGTACCCCTAGCCCAGCTGAATTCAGATTTACAAAACGTCATTGCTTATCTTTCCTTGATTGTGACGTCACATCAGACCAAACACCCGGAGACTGAACGTTACAAGTATTGACAACCGACAATTTGGTCTGATGTCACAAACCCGCGTCAAACAAGAGCAGATAAGCAATGCGGGTTTCATTATTGAAAATGGCCTGGCTGAGATACGAACTTTGAAGCACTTTTCAAAAGCTTCTAGGAGACAAAATATGTCAAATAAAATCGAATAAAGTAGTTAGGCTGATATTTCAATCAGTAAATGGCCCATGAAGAATATAAAAAGGAAAATATGAAAACCTTTGCATTTCACCTTTAATACAATTTCTATGAAACCATGGAACCAACAATTTTCTTCGAGTTACTTGAAGAGTCAGCCTTCATCAATACTATTTCCTACAAGTAAAACAGGAATCTGACTCAATGTCTAAGAACAACATTATTTTGGTAAATTTTGAGAGAGAAATCTGTAGAAATGTGAAGAAAAAAAAAAAATGTACAAAAAGCATAATGTAAAAGAAGTTTTTTACTTATTTATTCCTTTTTTTATGTGGGCTATAAAAAAGGTTGACGCGGCGCTAAAAAAAACTGGAAAACTTATTCTATTCAACGTAATCTCTTCAACAAATTCATCACTAAAGATCACATTTTAAAAAGTTATTCCTAGAAATATTCACCACATATTCAGCTCCAATAAGGGTTTGTTATTCCTGTCATCACAAAGCAAAGGTAGATAACTCTATGGTATACAGAAAATCTAGTTTTCTCTTTAGGCCTACTACATTAAAATTAGTCGAAATACTGAGCCTTTCTGAAGGAAAATAAGATTTGTCACCTTTAACAAAAACGGCTGTTCTCAATCAAGCCTGTAGTATTCGGCTTGCTAAATGATGTGTTAATGTCCCCCTAACTGTTTTTCCGTTATCCAGGGCTCGTTATCTGTTTTGGTCCGACTGGGGTCAGTATCCCCGTATTGAGCGAGCCAGCTTGGACGGTACTAATCGTACAGTCATCATCTCTACCAAGATTGCATGGCCTAATGGTCTGACCATCGACTATCCCACGTCAAGACTGTACTTCGCCGATGCTAAATTGGACTACATCGAGTTTTGTAACTATGACGGATCTGGTCGACATCAAGTTGTCTCAAATGACCATGTAAGTGGACAAAGACGGACTCAGCTCACCCCGTTATCAATAGTCATGGTTTATGTGACAAAGCCGAACCATGACAGATATCATTGGTGATTCTGACTTGGGTCGTGCTCATCTTAATATAGGCAGGATTTCAACTGAGGGTCCAAGAGTTCAGTGCGCATCGGAGTCCTACTGCCTACCGTACTTCATAGGTCCTGTGACGTCAGTCACACTGTTCACATGTTATTAATAGTCTTTTCGAATAGCATTCATGACCCCATTACCTCGTCGAACATATTTGAATGAATTAAGCTCAAGACAATGTGTAGTATATTTCATCTCCTTCTGTTTTGAAATCAGATGTTCGTATCTGTGAATGTTTTGACTTGGGGGTTGGGGGGGTGGTCAGTAGAATATTTTGATACTTCCAAAATGAAGATATCTCAAAGATTTTTATATATATATTGGATACATGATCAAAAATATTTGAAAAAGAATCATTTGCACAAAGATATATATGTATATATCGGTTGCCATGGTAATGGCAGCCATCTTGGATTTGTATGCTAAATTAGGAAAGCATTATATGCCAAGGTAAAAGAGCAAACTTCATTGTACTTGCAGGGTATTTCTGTGGTGTGTTCCTTTGTGCAAATAAGAATTTTTAAGCAAAACTAAACTTTGGAAAAAAAATTTAAGCTGTTATTATTGATTTACACTAAATACGCATATGCCTGGTCAGTGCCGTATTTAGTTTAAATCAGTAAAACAGATCTAATTTCGTTTCCAATCAGTAGTTCTGCTTGAAACTTCTTATTTGCATGAAGGAACACACCAAAGACATACCCTGCAAGTTTGATGAAGTTTGCTCTTTTACTTGGGCGTATAATCCGTTCCTACTTTAAGCACCAAAATCCAAGATGGCTGCCATTACCATGGCAACCAATATGTATATCTTTGTGTAAGATATATAAAAATCTTTGAGATAGCTTTATTTTTGAAAGAATTAAAATATTCTACTGACGACCCCCTTAAGAGACACCCCCATGCATTCAAATCTTAGTTGTGAGGAGTACAAAATTCAGCAGAGATGGTTACAGAGTATACAGAACTGCATAAGGAAGAACCAAAGTACAGAACTGCATACATGTAAGGAGGATGGCTTTCCAATAGAACAGTTCAGAATTAAAATTGACGCTTTTGTTAGGATTCTAGCCTCAATCATGTCAATTGTTGAATATGATGCTATGAGAGAATTTGACCACAAGTTGTATTTTTCACTGAATATTCTGCTATATATCCTAAATCAGAAAGGGCTTTATCTCTCGTTTCACTAGTGATGTGTTGATGTAGAGAACTTTCGGTAACCAACAAAGGCTCTCACAATCAGTTTTAGTAATTAAATATTCTATCTTTCTAGAAAATTAATTTTCTAATGTACATGTGTACAGGATCTATTGGCTCATGTAGAAAATATAAACAGAACAGTTTTTCAAACAAGTGTTCTGGAATAGTTTATCAATATATTATTTGAATTATAATAATTGTGTCTTTGGTGATTCCCGGAAACAGCTTTTCGTAACTCTAACCCTAAAGAGTGGTACTTGTAGTTATACGTAGGAAGATCAGACACTTTCCGGAAGCATTGCAACAATTTGGAATTGCTGCACCAATCGGATTGCTGCTTTCTGTAAGAAATCACACATGTTTTTGAAATAGTCTCATTCACTGGACATGCTGGATAGGATCAGAAGTCAATTTGTGAATAACGTTCAATTTGGTGATTTGTCAGTTTCTCCGCCACCCTCATGGACTGACGGTGTTTGAGGACTATGTGTACTGGTCAGACCGTGCCGCCAAGAATGTCCAGCGATGTAACAAATTTAACTGTACGGACAAGAGTATCGTCATCGAGAGGATCAGTAAACCAATCGGACTCATTCTTCATCATCCAATCAGACAGCCACAATGTGAGTATACACACTCCTTGCGTATTAATGTCTGTCTAACATTTGGAGCGTAACAGAGTTTTGGCAGTGTACTAGAGTCAAATTTTCTCAGAGCAGTGAAATTTCACATAGCATGTGGACATGATTAATGCATTTTTATCCCAAACATTTCACACGTAGTCTAAACCTGGGTCAGACTTGTAAAAACAAAATAACCCTGGCATAATTGACCTTGCATGTTGAATTATAACGTCCTAGAGGTCAGTGTTATAACATTGCAAGCCCAGCATCATTGTGCTTTAAAAATAACATGTGAGATATTGGTGATTTTCTAAAGATTTTTATGAATAAAAATGTACACATCATTTTTTGGAATTTCACAACTCAGATTCATGCCTGTCTTACTTCTGTTTATGTTTGTACAATTTCTACCTCATTTCTGTTTCCCTGAGCCGAAAGTTTCATAGATTTATACTGGGGTCAAATGGTTTGGTTTGCTTCTGAATTTAATAAACTTGTACATTACGGGGCAAAAATAACTTAACCTTGAAAGTGAATAAAGAAATACAGAGGCATGCTTAAATTGTTGTGGTTAAAGTGTGAAGTGTGCATGATTTAATTGTGACTGAAGAAAAACTCTTGTGACTATTATTATAATAGCCTAGGTGCAGGTTGTGATATTTACCAACCATCTCATGTCTCTTGGTTGTATTAGAAAATGCGCAAGAGGATTTGTCTGATAGCGTTTTGCTCAATGCGACTTCACTTGCAGTCGTGTAAGAGTCGCATGCTTGTTCCCTGGTCAGCTCAGCATTTAGTGCAGATGCCATTTGCCAGTGAGGGAATCGCTTTTAAGTTATTTCTACCCTGTATTGTATGTGTTCTGTTGCACATTTTGGCTTTTGAATTATGGTACATGAACAATTTGCCATTACCATGGAGTTCCCAATCTATCACAAATAGGATAAATCAACAAACTTCTACGATGTTTTTAACAAAGTTTGGTTCTCTTACCAGCCAGTAGTGTCTGCGCAAACTCTCCGTGTAGCCATCTGTGTCTGCTCTCGCGGACGGAGACTTCAGGTTACAAGTGTGCATGTCCTGTGGGCATGAGACTGCAGGCAGTGGGAAGTACAAGCTGTGTCAATGGTGAGATTTGAATTGTGATAATTTCCTGCCATAGTTCAATATTTCATTATCATAAGTTCAATATTTGTTGTTTTCATCTTCTAATGTCTGTCATCTTTAATTTTCATAAATCACAACATTCACAAGTTACAGCAAACTCCAGCAGATATGAAGTATGACTAGAAGAATGAGCGTGACCTATTTTTCTTGCACCACAGCACTACTTTTCTCCAACTAAAAACAAAATTTACTTTTTGCCATATAATATACTCGAAATGCCTTATTTGGAAACATACAAGCTTATGGCAGTTATACCTGCTGCTGTCAGCTTCAGGTGTGTCTCTGAGGGAACCATGTGATTGGAACACTATACCGGATATTCAATCAGTTCCCAGCGTAAGAGTCATCCCAACTGAGTTGTAATGTTACATGTAACTGATTAAGCAGTAAATTAACACCAGAAATTTCTCATTCACTGAGCGACAGCTTGTCTGCGATGGATAGATCCAGCGAAAAATGCTTAAGATTATTCCAGCAAATAATAACGCATCTATATGTTTTGCTTATATTCCATGCTTTAGCGGAGTCTGAGTTCCTTCTTTACATGAAGATAGGGCAGATCGCTGGTATCACGTTCGACCCGACATCAGAAGTCCCCGATGCATTCATCCCGATCCTTGGAGTCCAGTATGGGGTGGACTTTGATTACGACAGTCTGACCGATACCCTCTTTTATGTGGGCAAGGCAAATCAAGCAGCCACAAATGTAAGGCATTGTCCACAGTATGGTATTAAGCTCTCTAATAAGGCTGGACAAATTTCAGTTAGTACTATGCTATTTAGAGATTGATGCTAGGATAACAATGTTATTGCATTTAGAGATTTATGCTAGGATAATGATGGTATTGCATTCAGAGATCCATACTAGGATAATGATGGTATTGCATTCAGAGATCCATACTAGGATAATGATGGTATTGCATTCAGAGATCCATACTAGGATAATGATGGTATTGCATTCAGAGATCCATACTAGGATAATGATGGTATTGCATTCAGAGATCCATACTAGGATACCCATGTTATTGCATTTAGAGATTTATGCTAGGATAACGATGGTATTGCATTTAGAGATCCGTACTAGGATAACGATGGTATTGCATTTAGAGATTCATGCTAGGATACCCATGTTATTGCATATAGAGATTCGTACTAGGCTAAAGATATTATTGCATTTAGAGATTCATACTAGGCTAACGATGTTATTGCATTCAGAGAGTCTTGCTAGGATAACTATGTTATTGCATTCAGAGATTCAGGCTAGGATAACGATGGTATAGTGTTTAGAGATTCATGCTAGGATATCCATGTTATTGCATTTAGAGATTAATGCTAGGATATCGATAGTATTGCATTTGGAGATTCATGGTACATGTAGGATATCAATAGTATTGCATTCGGAGATTCATGCTACGATACTCATGTTAATGAGTTTAGATAATCATGCTAGGATACCCATGTTATTGCATTTAGATATCCATGCTTGGATACCGTTATTGCATTTAAAAAATTCATGCTAGGCTTACCATGTTATTGCATTTAGAGATTCATGCTAGGATATCGGTGTTATTGCATTTAGAGATTCATGCTAGGATATCGGTGTTATTGCGTTTAGAGATTCATGCTAGGATAACAATGTTATTACATTTAGAAATTCATGCTAGGCTGACAATGTTATTGCATTTAGAAATTTATGATAGGCTTACGATATTATTGCATTTAGAGATTCATACTAGGATAATGATGTTATTGCATTTAGAGATTCTTGCTAGGATAACAGTGTTATTGCATATGGAAAAAAGGTTATACCAAAGGGTTATGCAATGGCTTATCCCAAACTGAAGGTCACACAATGTGTCCAGACGTGGCAATGTGAATAAACTGTGAGCATGAATTAACCTCAACCTGATTTTTCGTGTTTCAGAACAAGTTAATTTCATGTATCACCATTTTCATGTGCAAAACAAATGTGTTTTTTTTCACACAGACCAAATATGCCCATTTTTCTTGCAAGCGGATGCAGTTTAATTCACGTGGGACGAACAATGCTTGATGTTTAGAAAGGGAAATAAATATATATATAGAAACAATTTCAGCTGTAACAAGGGTTGATAATGGGCTATGAAATGATGTGGTACCTGTGAAGCTAAGAATCAATTTCATTCATGCTAATTTGACCTAGTTTTCTCCGTCCCCCCCACAGGCATCAGTGAAAGCTGTACAGTTTGATGGTGACCCTGGTGTAAACAACCTGACGACAGTATTCAGTACCGCTCCACATGCCATCGCTTTTGACTGGGTGTCTCGTAATATGTACTGGAGCGATCTGCAGACCAGTACCATTGAGGTGGTGAGGCTGGACTCCCCGAATCGCTATCGTAAAGTTGTCCTCAGCAATGATGGAAGCGCTACGGGTGTGTCGAAACCCTTGGCCCTCTGTGTGGATCCTGTGAGAGGGTAAGTGAGTCATGTATATGACGTCTTCATACACACGCCGATTTAGGAGTTGATGACCGCCTTAGAGAATATTATCGTGTAATAATTTTTAGATGTTTAGTTTTAGACCGTCAATCAAAAAAACGATAAGGTCTAAAACTAAACATCAAAAATATTCACTAAGAATGTCATTAACACCATTCTAACATGCACAATGATGAATATTTTCTCATTTCATAAGCGGAATGTCAAAATTTCTGCAAACTTATCCCGTGTTGATCGGAGAATTTCGTGACTGGTTTGTAGGCCATGCTGGCGCGTGCTGTTCATTCACGAGATGCAGCTGTGTGAACTCCGCCCACTGCACAGTGATTGAACCAATCATCGCTCAACTTTGTAGCACTGCGTCACAAGAATGAGACGTCACCAATTCGGCACTTGAATGAAAGAGATCACTACAAACAAATGAAGACTATCGTGTGATAATCTCCTTATGTTTTGAGATTTGGACCAATCAGCGCACGGCTGTAAGGTGGAGCATGTCAGATTTATAAACAACACAACACAATTATTAATGAGTATTGATTTATTCAATTTTGGTGAATACCAGGGCAGGCTAGGCTGCCAGATGAAATGTCGGATGTGCCATCGTAATGGCAGACTGCTATATTGTAGATGTGCCATCGTAATGGCAGACTGCTAAATTGTAGATGTGCCATCGTAATGGCAGACTGCTATATTGTAGATGTGCCATCGTAATGGCAGACTCCTGCATTGTAGATGTGCCATCGTACTGGCAGACTCCTGTATTGTAGATGTGCCATCGTAATGTCAGACTGCTGATAGTGGCATGTAATGGTGAGATGCATATCTAGAGATGGTGCTATTGTTGTTGGCTGAATGTAAACTCAACTGCCTGTATGTATGTGATGGTGCCATGCTGATGGCGGAAGTGTTATTAAACATGGTAAAGTTGGTACAATACAGGCATTTATAGTACATGACTTGCAGAATGATGTCAGGAGTTTACAATTGCCCATTGCCAGGACACAATGTTACAAAATTGGGTGGGATGAGGTGGGAATTTTAAACGTCGTCCGCCATGCTCCCCAAAATATGAATATTCATATTTATATCTATGTCTCGATATACATATGCCCGATAATATCCATGTACCAGGGCCCAATATGATTGAGAAGGACAGCTTTGGAGTTTGGACTGGTTGTGTGTTTACAAACTGGCCCCAAAATACTTTAGGCCTTAATTTATAAACAACACAACACAATTATTAATGAGTATTGATTTATTAAATTTTGGTGAATACCAGGGCAGGCTAGGCTGCCAGATGAAATGTCGGATGTGCCATCGTAAATTATGGCAGACTGCTATATTGTAGATGTGCCATCGTAATGGCAGACTGCTAAATTGTAGATGTGCCATCGTAATGGCAGACTGCTATATTGTAGATGTGCCATCGTAATGGCAGACTCCTGCATTGTAGATGTGCCATCGTACTGGCAGACTCCTGTATTGTAGATGTGCCATCGTAATGTCAGACTGCTGATAGTGGCATGTAATGGTGAGATGCATCTCTAGAGATGGTGCTATTGTTGTTGGCTGAATGTAAACTCAACTGCCTGTATGTATGTGATGGTGCCATGCTGATGGCGGAAGTGTTATTAAACATGGTAAAGTTGGTACAATACAGGCATTTATAGTACATGACTAGGCAAGTAAAGTTCCAGGATTACTGTACAGTACATGGACTTAGTGACAGTAGCACTCCATGCCCTAGTATGAATGTTTGGATGCACAAATTACACTGACTTGGAGTAATATATACCAGATACAGTAGGACGTACATGTATTAGCACTCCTAAATTGTAGATGGATCAGGTATGCAATATATATATATCTTTGGGGAAAGCAAACTCTGACTTGCAGAATGATGTCAGGAGTTTACAATTGCCCATTGCCAGGACACAATGTTACAAAATTGGGTGGGATGAGGTGGGAATTTTAAACGTCGTCCGCCATGCTCCCCAAAATATGATTATGAATATTCATATTTATATCTATGTCTCGATATACATATGCCCGATAATATCCATGTACCAGGGCCCAATATGATTGAGAAGGACAGCTTTGGAGTTTGGACTGGTTGTGTGTTTACAAACTGGCCCCAAAATACTTTAGGCCTTAATTTATAAACAACACAACACAATTATTAATGAGTATTGATTTATTAAATTTTGGTGAATACCAGGGCAGGCTAGGCTGCCAGATGAAATGTCGGATGTGCCATCGTAATGGCAGACTGCTATATTGTAGATGTGCCATCGTAATGGCAGACTGCTAAATTGTAGATGTGCCATCGTAATGGCAGACTGCTATATTGTAGATGTGCCATCGTAATGGCAGACTCCTGCATTGTAGATGTGCCATCGTACTGGCAGACTCCTGTATTGTAGATGTGCCATCGTAATGTCAGACTGCTGATAGTGGCATGTAATGGTGAGATGCATATCTAGAGATGGTGCTATTGTTGTTGGCTGAATGTAAACTCAACTGCCTGTATGTATGTGATGGTGCCATGCTGATGGCGGAAGTGTTATTAAACATGGTAAAGTTGGTACAATACAGGCGTTTATAGTACATGACTAGGCAAGTAAAGTTCCAGGATTACTGTACAGTACATGGACTTAGTGACAGTAGCACTCCATGCCCTAGTATGAATGTTCGGATGCACAAATTACACTGACTTGGAGTAATATATACCAGATACAGTAGGACGTACATGTATTAGCACTCCTAAATTGTAGATGGATCAGGTATGCAATATATATATCTCTTTGGGGAAAGCAAACTCTGACTTGCAGAATGATGTCAGGAGTTTACAATTGCCCAGCCGAAACTAGTTAAGACAATAGAGAGTTGAGGTATGCCCAAAGAGTTAGATATATAAAGTTATAGTTGATTAAGAAGATATGTGGAAATTCGATACAGTTAATATTGAATTCTAAAAAAATTGCGGTGAAAATTCACTGAAGACTAAACAAGAGGCGAAAATACGAACAAGCGAAATCTGAGGGTACAAACAGAGACTCAAATATACCAACTTCAATTTCATATTAAAGGTTACTAGTGCATTGCCTCATATCCCAAACTGATTCTTGGCTCGTTAGCAATAGCATACTGATTCATATCAAAATAAGCTTAGAAACATGGTTATTAATACCTCCACAGCAAGAATATTGACAAAACTATGATATTTCATCGAGCTCAGTTGAAGACCATGAAAATTTCATGCAAAACAATCACTGACTAAATCGGTAATGCTACATTACATTGGAAGAACATAAGTCACTTACATGTATGTCTTGAAATCGATTATTATGATTATGAGTTGCTATTAATCATTAATAAATTGTCATTCAATATCAAAGGAAGTAAGTTGATCAATTACTTAAGTCGATACTTCAGAAGCACGTAGAATTAGCAAATATGCATGCAGCATTACAGAACAATATTAATACCTCTACAGCAAGTATATTGACAAAAAACTGATATTTCATTGAAAGAAATCCAACACTATGCACATTTGCATCCCAACGGTCAGGGCTACGGGTTCTAACAACTGGGAGCTCAGTTCAAGACCATTAAAGTTTCCTGCAAATCAATCCCTGACACAGACTAAATCGGTAATGCTACTTTACATTTAGAAGAAAGTAAGTCAATGATGTCTAGAAATCAATTATTATGATTATGCATTCATATTAATCATTAATAAATTGTCATTAAATATCAAAGGAAGAAAGTTTATCAATTACTGAATTTGATACTTCATAAGCATGCAGAATTAGCAAATATGCATGCGGCATTACATGAGCATCACAACATTACAGAACAATATTAATATCTCTACAGCAAGTATATGCACAAAACTGTGATATTTCATTGAAAGAAATCCAACACTATGCGCCTTTGCATCCAAAGGTCAGGGCTAAGGCTTCTAACAACTGGGAGCTCAGTTCAAGACCATGAAAATTTATGCAACAACAATCCCTGACACAGACTAAATCGGTAATGCTACTTTACATTGGAAGAAAGTCACTTATGTCTAGAAATCAATTATTATGATTAAGAATTCATATTAATCATTAATAAATTGTCATTCAATATCAAAGGAAGAAAGTTGATCAATTACTGAATTCGATACTTCATAAGCATGCAGAATTAGCAAATATGCATGCGGCATTACATGAGCATCACAACATTACAGAACAAACCAACTAATGATGCCCAGCTTTAGGCAACGACAGTTAGCTAATTAAGGGAGAAAGAGCAAAAAATCTGCATAGTGCTGTACAGTGTATCGAGTCTGACTTCTCATTTGTCAATCAACACAATTAGAAGATGAGACAAAGTCTGAAGAATTTTTTTACTCCAGAAATAAGCTAACAAGTACTCTTCCATAAGGCATTTTGTGCCTGAGACACAGTGTCGGATGATGTTCTGATATACCGCTGGTAACATGCTGAAGACCAGCGACCCATATGCTTAATCAAATGGTCCTCAACGTTTGCAGATGCAGCTGAAGTGGCTGCCCCAATGCGAAATGAATGCCCTGCATATTTAGACTGATCATAGCCAAGTCTGGCCAGAAGAATTCTAAGGTTTGATATAAAAACTGAGCGTGTCAGGTGACATCTGGGTGCAGTTATAAATAAGGGATCATCCTTGCTCACACCAAAGGCTTGTCGGATATTTAAGTATCTCTCTAGACATGTCACCGGACATAAGTTGCCAACGCGACATAGCTGGACCTTAGTGCCCTTCCTAAAGGGGGCTGTTTTGGAGGATTTCAAATGAAGCATAGCTGAAGACTTATCATCTGTTAGAGACACATCCCCAACAGTTAAATTAATACATGGGTCAAAATGACCTGTCATGGTTGTAAATTCCCCACAACGAAGAAATCCATAGAAGGCTACGGTGCAGGTACATTCCATCATGACGTCAATGAACGGGCTGAAGACACCAGCTCTTAGCAGGGTGCATATCTGAGACAAAATATCATAAGTGATTGGAAAACGCTCATATTTCCTAACACTTTGAGCTTTTTTAACACCACGTAAAATAATGAAAAGTCTTGGACATTGATTTGTTTCAGTGATAGGGTACATAACCCCAGTTGTTAAGTAAACATGCCTGATTGCAGCTAGATGTAGCTTAATAGTGCTATACCTGAGCTTAGAAATTTTGAAACAATATGCCACATAGTACATCAACATTGATTCTTCACATATTGGTAAGTTAGTCTGTTGACAGAATGGAATGTTATGCAATGCTGCAAACGAATGAAATTTTGTACAGCAGAATCGTAGGTTTTGCGAGTTGATGGGCTTACGGCATGCAGCATAAGATCATGAACAGTATCAGTTA
This sequence comes from Hanleya hanleyi, assembly GCA_036873755.1. NCBI lineage: Eukaryota > Metazoa > Mollusca > Polyplacophora > Lepidopleurida > Hanleyidae > Hanleya > Hanleya hanleyi. The sequence goes on from JAVTVY010030040.1 coordinate 74,192, forward strand.
ATACCACATCACTTGTGAGATGTCGGGGCACCTGGTTCGCTCCTTGTCTGTCTCTGGGTTCACCCGGTTGAAGATCTGTAAATGAGAATGAGAGGGTGAATAAGCCGCATTGTATGGTTTCCTTGGAACATGCCTGGCAAGCACATGAAAGTTTCCTTTGGCAGCACACCATGCCAATCTGCGCATTAATCTCATGATGGGCTGCCAACGTGAACGTCCCTTCTGAATAATCTGAATGGTCAACTGATCGACACAGTGGAACACTATACGCTTAGACTTCCAGCTGTTTCCCCAGAGAACAATAGCTACAACGATTGGGCATAGTTCACGAAGAGGCCCCATCATAGGTGTTTCAGGTAGCTGTTTGATTTCATCTGGCCAGGTGTCGTGAAACCAACTACCCTTGTAGTAACTGCCGAAGTCTGTAGGAGAACCATCTGTGAACAAATGCATGTCTGATGCATTTGTACTCTCACTTTCTGGGAAAAAACTAATGCCATTCCATTCGGTGAGGTACTTGTGCCACATTTGTAAATCAAGACGACACTCGTGTGACAAGGTAACTCGGTGGTTAAGCTCCTTCACTGATGAAGACAAGGAAATCAGATATGAAATGAATGATCTCCCAGCAGGCATCACTCTACAGGCGAAATTCAAATGCCCCAAAACACTGAGAAGCTCTCGTTTCGTACACTTTCGTTGAAACATAACACTACTGATCAGTTCCGTAATCCGTTTAACTTTGTCCAAAGGAAGACGTGCCTCCATCAGTAGCGAATCCAAGATGATACCCAAATATTCAATAACTTGAACCGGGCCCAACGTTTTAGTCGGTGACAGTGGGATACCAAGGCGGTTGAAAATGTGTGTCAGCAAGGACATGGTTCTCTCAGGAATACTTTCTGGGTCATCTAGAGCCAGGAAGTCGTCGAGCAGGTGTAAAAAATTGGCAATGTCATAGTTATTGCTCGCAATCCAGCATACAGCCTGTGACAGAGAATCGAACAACTTGGGGCTCGATCTTGACCCGAAAACCAATCTTTGGTAAAAATAATATTTGTCCTGCCATTTGATGCCATAAAATGGCCACAATGATGGGTGAATAGGAATCAACTTAAACGCATCTGTAATATCCGCTTTACACATCCATGCACCCTGACCTAGATTCTGAATAATCCGGATAGCATCGTCGATACGCACATATGACAGAGAAAATTCTTCCTTTGAGATCAGACTGTTAAGACTCATTTCCGTAGAATTGTGAGGCGCTGATAAGTCTACAATTAACCTCTTCTTCTTAGAATATTTGTGTTGTGCAATACCAATTGGGCTTATCCTGAATATGCTGAAAGGAGGTTTGGCAAAAGGTTCAAGCAAATAACCCTTGCTTACTTCTGAAGCAATTAACTTTAGGCCTTAAATTCTCCGTTCACACGTTGAAGTACCAGTAACCTTGATAGATCGGACCACCTGAAGCATGCAAAATCCCAGGTGTAAATTTCATATAAGAATCTGAGACGAACCAATCAGAACCTACACGCAATGACTGTGTGTTGTGTGAGGTATTCTCTCAGTATAGTTACATCATACACCCTAATATTGGGGTAGGCGTTGCCAGATACATGGGACATATTTCAGGCCTGCAAGTGCCTCCTATATTTCCTATATTTTCGAGTCATTCCTATATTATCCTATATTTTACTCAAAACCTCCTATATTTCCTATATTTTGACTTTTTCTCATGAAAACTTTCACCAGTGCTCTGAAATGAGTCAAATTGGCATGAGGAAATACATATCGAAAAAATAATTTTGCCTCGCTTCCTTCGCCAAGTATGAAAACATTTCAAGCACTTTTTGTTAAAGCAAGCAGCAGAGAGACTCCTCAATCACCACCACTATGACCTCATTCAGTGGAAGTACTTTGATTAAATACCAGAAAACTACTAAGTTTGGGGCAGTGACCTGCCTTAATTTCCTATATTTTATTAAGAAAATTCCTATATTTTTCCTATATTTGGCGAATTTTCTCCTATATTTCCACTGTTAGACACTTGCGACCTGATATTTGGCAATATTAGACTTTCAGCATTTCAGACCTCCTCAGGAGACACAAATCGCCCGATCAGATCCGACAATGGCAAGCATATTAACTGCGCTGTCTGGAATTGGACCGTGTTGGTGAAACAGAGAACCAGACATTGAATTTTTTTTATACCTTATAAATGTACAGGTATCACGCAGAAATAGGTAGCATATTCCAGACTTACTATAATATTTTTACTCAACGAGCTGATCCGCTTGTATAAATGCTTATCATTGGAGCAGATGTTGATCAACTAATGTCGATTTAGAATTTCTCACAGACGAACACAACGCTGGTACGGTAATCCCTCTAATAATTCAATCACCCTATCAAAATTCAATCATCCCCAATTTTGAAACGAAATTCAATTGACCAGCTGTTCCAATAAATTTGATCACTGTATCTAAAATATTTCAAATGACAAAGAAATAATGTATTATCTACATGATTTTGGACCATTTCGTCAACTTCTTCTGATAAATTTAATCCCCCCAGATTTTATGGTGATTGAATTATTAGAGGGATTCCTATACATGTATCACACAGAAAACTGTACTGGGTGGATCAAGGAGGGACGGGTGGTGTGCCTGCAAAGCTGGCTGCAGCAAATTTAGATGGTTCTGGCGCCGAAATTCTGCTTCGTTATGAGATTCACCAACAGGAGTACCTTGCACTGGATGACCGGGGAGAAAACTTGTTCCTGACGAACAGTTTCCAACAGCGGGTAAGTTATTAGGCCCAACAATGTTAATTACCTGGTTCTGAGGCAATCTCGCCCCATTTTTAAATGTGCACATCCTGCCTATTAACAGTATTTGAGTTTCCGCAAAATAGAAATAAAATGTTTCTTCCGCATGAGACGATCTTCAATGTATTGATACTAGTTTAATGGGCATGGTGAACATTAGTTCCAGTCACCAGTATATTATCTCCCTATACAAGTTTGACATCATAGTTATCTCCCCTTGTAGTGGAAGATAATTGTGCCACATACTCGAGAATTCGTACCGGATACTCTCAGAGTGTAGGACCGAATTGCCAGCCGTAAATTGAAAGCACTCTAGACCACTTAGCCACCACGGCCACAAAAGAGGAAGTTTGGATACTGGATTCCAAGCATATAGGTTTTCATTTGTGTCCCATTATAACCCTGTTGGGGGGGAATGCAACGTTAAACATTAAATCTCTCTCTTTCTCTCTGAAGTTGGGGGACAACATTTTGACTGTACTTAGGGAGTCCCACTACAATGAATCTTCAAATTTGGGGACATAACTGCTTTTATATGAATGTTGTTATCACAAGTGAAATGTGTACTGTCCCTTGTTCGGGTTAGACAGAACTACCTCTCTAAAATGGAGGTAAAAATGGTCGTGTTTGCTTAATAACTTCTGATTCATTCATCATAACACGCAAAAATCTTCAGGCAACTTAGCTCATATATTGATCCAATGAAATTGCATACCCTCACGGAAACAGGGCGCAGTTAGAGCGCCATTAGGGCACGGTGATTTAGACAGCTAGAGCGCTGTTAGGGTGCATTCAGGGCGTGCACCGTAACTGCGCCCTTGCATGGAGATGGCATTGGTCCCGATATGGCTAGAGTGCTATTGGGGCGCTGTACTCGTGAGGGTAGTCTAATTTTTAATAGCGAGCAAATCAGGTCATCTATTGTTATGCAAATTGTATAGACAATTTTTTTTTTTTTTAAATACCATTCGCTATGTATATATATATGTCCATGGTCACCTTTGGCAGATATCTCTTAGTTTGATATATTCTTGACTTCATTGGACAATTTACCTCCAGTTCTCTCTCTATGCTGTTGTTTTGTGTGTCCTGTGATCCCTGTACTTGCCTGTCACCACTCATCATGTTGAGCCTGGTGAGAAGATTAAGCAACATTGCATCATGGGATATCTTCAAGTTTTAAAACCTCTGATTGGTCAATTCAAATTTTCAAAAACAAATTTGAGGTTTTCATTGAAAATCGTAAGAAATTCCATCTAAATCATGGTTTCTCTATAGGTTCACTGATTTTTGATGATAGTGTTCTGTATTCTTTCCTAGGTGATGAAATACAGTGTTCTCACGTCCACGATGTCCCATTTCCCTGCCACCGTGGGCACTCCACGGGGATTGGCCATCTACAATAACAGACTCTACATCGTGGACTCAGTGTACGAGACAATATCCAGCTTCGACATAGAATCTGGGGAGCAAGAAACTCTCAAAGACAACTTTAGAGGTGTAACCGGACTGAAACTCTACACAAACAGGCACAACAGGGGTAGGGGATTCCATCCAATTCAGCTTTGAATATATATTGAAACCTGTGAATACCGACTGTAATCTGCTCTCTATCATGGTCGATTTACACAGGTTTCACTCTATAGACATGATAGATTGATTCAATTTCTAGCTTCACTGACCTTGCATTGCCAAGTCACTGATGTTCGTAGTGTACTAATTTGTTCAAAGAAATATTTTGATACTAAATGTTGACGACGGGAACAAAAAGTCTGATGGGCTGTTTTGTTCAGCATCTGCTATAATTGTAATCGGTCTAATTATCCAATCACCCTATCAGAATTCAATTGCCCCCAATTTTGGTGACAAAATTCAATCAGCGGTTCTAATAAATTTGATCACCCTGCAAAATCCTTGAAATAACAAGGAAATAAATAGAGATTATTGTATACCCATTTCCATATCGTCCCTGGTATCAGCCGGAGACCCCCATATCAGCCAGAGGGCCGATCACATTTATCACATATTTATAGATGAATGGTACCATTATAATTGACAAAACAAGTAGGCATAGATTTTTTTTCCATGAAACTATTTCATCGAAAATTGGACCCTCGGTAAAATGCAGTCCATGTTGCGAAACTTTCTTTGTCCCATTTTGATGATACAACAGGCGAAAAGGTTCAAATTCAGGATCGATTATCGAATGACTACGCATACTTCAAAAAATTTAATACATAGCAAGATCCAGGTGAAAAGCATGAAAGTGCGCTAGGTCAGACAGCGGAGAGGATATGACGAGTCCCTCGAGGGGAAACCACTCCTGTGCGCAATATCAGCCCAAGGGTGGATAACCGATATCAGGCCTGCGCGTGAGGGCAGAAATTCATATCATGATATGGAATGGCATCATTCCACAGTATCAACAAGGCTAAATGTCCAGTATCATAGGCAAATATGTGATATTGAATTATACGCATGATTTTGAACCATTTTTACCCCTCAGCCCATCGGGCTGCGGGGTCTTGCAATCGGCATGTACGTCTGGTCGGCCGGCCGGACGGACGGCCGGTCGTCTGTCAACAATTTTTTGTCCGGGCTAGATCTCAGTTACTATTTGACTGACAGTTCTGATACTCACAGTGAATATCCCTAGTATCCCAGAGATGTGCACTGTCATGTTTATTCCGTGTTACGTCATTTCTTTACAGAGTTATGGCCCTTTGAAATTTCGCGTCACTAACTTTTGTCCGGGCTAGATCTCAGTTACTATTTGACTGACAGCTCTGATACTCACAGTGAATATCCCTAGTATCCCAGACATGTGCACTGTCATGTTTATTTCGCGTTACGTCATTTCTTTACAGAGTTATGGCCCTTTGAAATTTTGCGTCACTAACTCTTGTCCGGGCTAGATCTCAGTTACTATTTGACTGACAGCTCTGATACTCACAGTGAATATCCCTAGTATCCCAGACATGTGCACTGTCATGTTTATTTCGCGTTACGTCATTTCTTTACAGAGTTATGGCCCTTTGAAATTTTGCGTCACTAACTTTTGTCCGGGCTAGATCTCAGTTACTATTTGACCGACAGCTCTGATACTCACAGTGAATATCCCTAGTATCCCAGACATGTGCACTGTCATGTTTATTTCGTGTTACGTCATTTCTTTACAGAGTTATGGCCCTTTGAAATTTTTCGTCACTAACTTTTGTCCGGGCTAGATCTCAGTTACTATTTGACTGACAGCTCTGATACTCACAGTGAATATCCCTAGTATCCCAGACATGTGCACTGTCATGTTTATTTCTTGTTACGTCATTTCTTAACAGAGTTATGGCCCTTTGAAATTTTCCGTCACTAACTTTTGTCCGGGCCAGATCTCAGTTACTATTTGACTGACAGCTCTGATACTCACAGTGAATATCCCTAGTATCCCAGACATGTGCACTGTCATGTTTATTTCGTGTTACGTCATTTCTGTACAGAGTTATGGCCCTTTGAAATTTGCCGTCACTAACTTTTGTCCGGGCTAGATCTCAGTTACAATTTGACTGACAGCTCTGATACTCACAGTGAATATCCCTAGTAACCCAGAGATGTGCACCGTCATGTTTATTTCGTGTTACGTCATTTCTTTACAGAGTTATGGACAGATGTGCACTATTATGTTTATTTCGTGTTATTCCAGTTTATTACGACCCTGGATTACTATTTACTACTTAACTGATACAGCCTTAGTAAAGGTGTTTAATATCCCCTATTTTAGCACTATTCGCTGGACATATTGTGCTGAGGGGTCAAAGCACCTTTTAGGTGCAGCCTCATGTTTTTTCTCGCCTTACGAAGTAAAGGGGAGTTATTGTGAGGGGGGAAAGAGGATGTCGTCGTCGGTGTCGGTTGTCGGTGTCGGTGTCCCCTGCCTAGAAATGATAAGGTTTTTGGTTTAGCAAATTCAAAAAAAAAATCTAGAAAAATTAGAAAAAATATTTAAAAAATAAAAAAAATATGGGGGGTGGGTATGCCACCTGGGGGTACTACCCCTGGGGTGCTCTAATGTTAAAATCCCTATGATAGAGTTTTGCGTTTAGCTGAAGTGCTCATGTACATCTGTACTTAGAAAGTTTGTTGCAGTTGTCAGCTGTCATTGGATGATTATGAAACTTGGTACACATGTTTCTTATGATTAGAGGATGTACCTGTGCTATTTTTGAGAAGAAATATTAATTTTTCTCCAAATTATGGCAAATGATAGAGTTTCCTGTTTAGGTGAATTGTACATGTAGGCCTCTATGTGTATATATGTACATGTACATGGTAAGTTTGCTGGGGTTGTCAGCTCTCATTGGATGATTACAAAACTTGGTACACAGGTTTCTTATGATTAGAAGATGTACCTGTGCTATTTAGGAGATGAAATATTAATTTTTCTCCAAATTATGGCAAATGATTGAGTTTTGCGTTTAGCTTAAGTGCACATGTACACCTGTACACCACAGTTGCTGCAGTTGTCAACTGTCATTGAATGATTATAAAACTTGGTACACATGTTTCTTATGATTAGAAGATGTACCTGTGCTATTTAGGAGATGAAATATTAATTTTTGTTCAAATTTTGAGGGTTTTGTCTAAGTAATCTGCCAATAATAATGTACATGTATATACATGTACACCTGTACATGGAAAGTTTTCTGAAGCTGTCAACTTTCATTGGATGAGTTTGACACTTGCTACCCAAGTTCAATGTGATTCGAGGCTGTGCATGTGCTATTTAAGAAATATGACATTAAATATGAATTTTTGTCCTAATTATTGCAGTTTAGACTTTGTACGTTTCCATTGATACGGTTTTTGTTGGGCAAAAATTTACATGTAGATCTGTACATGGAAAGTTTGTTGAACCTTTCGTGGGATGATTATAAAACTTGGTGGACATGTTTCATGTTTTCCTAGGTCACAGCTCTCCCTCAGTAATCCCACATGGGACTGATCTATCCAGCAGTATTCCCAAATGGCACTGGCCTATCCAGCAGTAATCCCATACGGAACTCAACTATCCAGCAGTAATCCCAGACCAGACTGGTCTATCCAGCAGTAATCCCATTTGGGACTGGCCTATCCAGCAGTAATCTCACACAGAGCTGACCTATCCAGCAGTAATCCCAAATGGCACTGGCCTATCCAGCAGTAATGCCACACGGGACTGACCTATCCAGCAGTAATCCCACATGGGACTGGCCTATCCAGCAGTAATTCCACACGGGACTGGCCTATGCAGTAGTAATCTCACACGGGACTGACCTATCCAGAAGTAATATGACACTGGACTGCAATATGCAGCAGTAATCCCACATGGCACTGACCTATCCAGCCATAATCCTACATGGGACTAACCTATCCCGATGTAATCCCACACAGGTTTAGCCTATCCAGCAGTAATCCCACATGGGACTGGCCTCCCCAGCCGTAATCCCACACAGGATTGCCGTATGCAGCAGTAATCCCACACTGGACTGCCTATGCAGCAGTAATCCCACACGGGACTGTCCTACAATGTATCCAGCATTAATCCCATACGAGACTCATCTATCCAGCAGTAATCCCAGACAATACTGGCCTATCCAGCAGTAATCCCACTTGGGACTGGACTATCCAGCAGTAATCCAACAGGGGACTGGTCTATCCATCAGTAATAACACACGGGACTGGTCCATCCAGCAGTAATCCTACACAGGACTGGCCTATCCAGCAGTAATCTCACATGGGACTGACCTATCCAGCAGTAATCTCACACTGGACTGCCCTATGCACCAGTAATCCGACGGCACTGACCTATCCATTCTACATGGGATTAACTTATATGCCAGTAATCCCACATGGGACTGATGTTATTGTCTGTACCAGATAATCTATTCCAGACCTTATTGTCTGTACCACATCACCTATTCCAGACCTTATTGTTTGCTCTACATGTATGCTTTCAATACTGCTGCACCTTCGGCGGATGATCCCGCCGTTGGGGTTCTCGGAACGCTTGTTAACTTTTATGGTGAAAAATTTTCTTCCTGTAATTGAATTTTGAGGGATTACCCTAATTGTATAAAATCTGAATTGTGTCGGAATTTTTGGTTGGAAAGATGGACAAAGTTATTTGATCGATATGATAGTATAGTTAGTGATTCCATAGCATAAAAATATCTGTAAAATAGTTATCGTATATCATCTCATTACAAAAGGGATATGGTTGCCGAGGATGGTAATTTTTAATTATGTAGGTCAGACGAATGCCTGTGCCAGTAGCAATGGGGACTGTGATCAGCTGTGTCTACCTAACGGGACGAACAGTCGGGTCTGTGCCTGCAGTACGGGCTTCAAAGTTAACACAGACAACACTTGTACAGGTGAGAGATTAGGTCTGAAATATATACCTCATCAGGCGCGACCGCACTGTGGTGGCCTGATGGAGTGTCACCCTTTTAAGCGGTAGGTACTGGGTTCAATCTCGGGCCGGGTCATACCGAAGACTTGAAAAATCGAACTTGTTGCTTCCTTGCTTAAACTCAGCATTAAGAGGATAGAACAAGGACTGGTTCGCTCAGTGTCAGTATAATGTGACTGAGTGGAATGTCATGTCTGCCTATGGCATGATATTTCAGTGGGACAGCACCATAAAATGGCAGCATTAGTTACAAGCAGGTACCTCCAACCCTCCCCCTCCCTTCCCCGTCATGATATATCTAAAAATAAATGCTGAAAGCAACATTAAAACCTATTCACTCACTCACTTAGCAAGAAGAACTTTGTTTATTAAAAAAACAGTGCAGTCGATCATTCTTTCAGATTTTGTATTGTCAGAGCAATCACTCACCAAAATCACTCTCCACTACATTTCCGTTTTACATTCAGAATAGTAACTTTAAATCTATTTGATAAAAAGTTCAGAGAAATCACTTTTCTTAAAAATCAATCCTTTAAAATTAAAGAGAATATTAAAAAAAACATCCTCTTTAAATTTAAGTATGTCCAACTCTGAGAAGTCAATGAATCTGATTTGCTCCTCCAAGCACCTCTCTTCCACACACTTGAACTGTTTTGTTGAATTTTGTTGCCATTTTGTTTTGCTCCGATTCATCTAAAATAATCCTGATAAGCATGTTAAGGTGAAACCCAACAATAATTCACCTCCATGCTTCTGAAACTGATCTATATGTGGATTTTCCAAGCAATTCACAGCAACAAGAGTACATGTAGGTGTTGTTTGGTTTGCCCTTAATACCTCAAGTTCTCAGACAATTCCCCTGTTCTTCCCTGTTACAGCATACAGCTCCTTCCTGGTTATTGGCCAGCAGAATATGGTGCGTGGGTTTGGGATGTCGACCAATCCGAGACAGGCCATCAATCCACCTGAAGCCATAGTCCCTGTACGAGAATCGGGTAAGACAGTCTATTTATCACCTTGGTATAGTAATATATTGATGAGCCGTCACGTTGGTAGATCCTGTATCATCATAGCCGAACTGGCACTTTCACCACTTATCAAGGAAAATTCAAGTTCTTTGTTAATATTACCCGGCCTGATACACGCATAAAATCACATATTATGAAATTCATGTTTAAAAATACATCGGTTCATGTACTTACATTCAACTAATTTAACAGCTATTTCTGAGGAAGACATGGTAAAAATATGACCTTGTGAAAGTGAATGTGCCTGATAAGTGCACATGACTTCTTTTGGCGTCAATGGTCGCAATGATGAGAAATCGGCCTGTTCAACAACAACAACTCTCTTTCGCACAGAAACATCAATCTGATCAATATTTCCTCTCTTTCTATTATCCAATACCCAGAGCTTAAGATTACCCTGATTTGGGCATACCCTCTATTCGGGCATACCCTCTATTCGGGCATACCCTCTATTCGGGCACACCGTATAATCGGGCACACCCTCTATTCGGGCACACCCTCTATTCGGGCACACCCTCTATTTGGGCACACCCTCTATTCGGGCACACCCTATATTCGGGCACACCCTATATTCGGGCACACCCTCTATTCGGGCACACCCTCTATTCGGGCACCCTCTATTCGGGCACATCCTATATTCGGGCACATCCTCTATTCGGGCACACCCTCTATTCGGGCACACCCTAAGTTCGTGCACACCCTCTACTCGAGCGCACCCTATTTTCGGGCACACCTTCTATTCGGGCACACCCCCTATTCGGGCACACACCCTCTATTCGGGCACACCCTCTATTCGGGCACACCCTATATTCGGGCACACCCTCTATTCGGGCACACCCTCTATTCGGGCACACCCTATATTCGGGAACACCCTCTATTCGGGCACACCCTCTATTCGGGCACCCCCTCTAATCGGGCACACCCTCTATTCGGGCACACCCTATATTCGGGCACACCTTCTATTCGGGCACACCTTCTATTCGGGCACACCCTCTATTCGGGAACACCCTCTATTTGGGCAAACTCTCTGTTCGGCACGGCATATTGTTTTTAGTCAGCATGGTCAGGGAAATGCAACCAAATTAGTGAAAATATTCAAAGTTCCCTAATTCTGGCAAAATAGGTAGGCTCTGGCTCAGATATGATGCTTAATACCGACGGTCACGGATGTACAAAGGGAAGCAACTTTACCAACGTCACGGCAGAGGGCGTGACTGCTTGGGGGTCAGATCGAAGATTGTTAACATGGTGGATCAAAGGAAATTGACGCAAAACGGTTTCCAGTTCGATAAATGGGCGGTCAAAATGAAATTAAAACAGATGTACTGCAGAGTGACTATCCTAACATATTGACAGACACACGAGGCGCTCTTGTTGTATGATGTAAGATATATATTTCTAGTCCAAATGAATTGAAGAATCTGGTATGTTCTTCTGTGACGTCGATCATTCGCTATGACGTTGCAACAATCCATATTGTGATGACGCCACTCGCGATACCATTGTTGGCGGTCCAAATAACAAACGTCACAAGAGAACGTCATAATACAAATGTATCAAAATGTATATATTCGTAGCGTCGCAAGCTATCGTATGGCTGCAGGATAAATCTGACCCCCTCTGCACTGCGCCCTCTACCGGTATGTCAGCAAAGTTGTTCCCCTTTACGTATCCGTGACCGTCGGTATTGATGAGGACCTCCATGAACATAATTGAACATTGATAGGAATGGTTTTTTTTTACCCCTCAGCACGATTGGGCTTAGGGGTATTGTTGTCGCCCTGTCTGTCTGTCCGTCTATCCTGTCCCCTTTTGGTTGGAGAACTGTTAAAGATAGGATGGTGAAACTTCTGTCCAATTCTCTTATTAATATTACCAGGCCATATATACACATAAAAGCACATATTATGAAATTCATGTCTAAAAATACATGGATTCATGTACCTACATTCAACTAATTTAACATCTATTTCTGAGGAAGACGTGGTGGAAATATGACCTTGGGAAAGTGACTATGTGCCTGATAAGTGCACATGACTTCTTTTGGTGTCCTTGACCTTGGCCACAATGATCAGAAAGCCGACCTGTTCAACAACAACAACAACAACTCTCTTTCGCACAGAAACATTAATCTGATCAATATTTCCTCTCTTTCTATTATCCAATACCCAGAGCTTAAGATTACCCTAATTTGGGCACACCCTCTACTCGGGCACACCCTCTATTCGGGCACACCCTCTATTCGGCCACACCCTCTATTCGGGCGCACCCTCTATTCGGGCACACCCTCTATTCGGGCACACCCTATATTTGGGAACACCCTCTATTCGGGCACACCCTATATTCGGGCACACCCTCTATTCGGGCACACCCTCTATTCGGGCACACCCTCTATTCGGGCACACCCTCTATTCGGGCACACCCTCTATTCGGGCACACCCTCTATTCGAGCACACCCTCTATTTGGGCGGGCACACCCTCTATTCGGGCACATCCTCTATTCGGGCATACCCTCTATTCGGGCATTCCCTCTATTCGGGCACACCCTCTATTCGGGCACACCCTCTATTCGGGCATACCCTATATTCGGGCACACCCTCTTCGAGTGCATCCTCTGTTCGGGTGTACCCTCTATTCGGGCACACCCCCTATTCGGGCGCCCCCTCTATTCGGGAACACCCTCTATTTGGGCAAACCCTCTATTTGGGCAAACTCTCTGTTCGGTGCGGCAAATTGTCCTTAGTCAGCATAGTCAGGGAAATGCAACCAAATTAGTGAAAATATTCTAAGTTCCCGAGTTCTGGCAAAATAGATAGGCTCTGACTCAGATATGATGCTTAATTGATGAGGATCTCCATGAACATAATTCCCTCAGCACGATTGGTCTTAGGGGTATTGTTGTCGCCCTGTCTGTTCATCCGTCTATCCGTCCTCTTTTGGTTGGAACTCTATATCTTGAGAACTACTAAAGATAGGATGACGAATCTTCTGTCCAATCTGTAGATGTGCCTTTTGTATGTTTCATTGGTCAGGTCCTCGTCTGTCTGTCTGTCTGTCCGTTCACTTTTCTGTCCATCTATATCATGGTTTAATTCCAACAATATCTATTATGGGCCTTCTTGTGATAAGTTCACAATCGCTAAACACTGAATGCACAGGTGCCACATATTACACTATATAACAGTGAATGCACAGGTGCCACATATTACACTATATAACACTGAATGCACAGGTGCCACATATTACACTATATAACACTGAATGCACAGGTGCCCCATATTACACTATATAACAGTGTCTGCACAGGTGCCACATATTACACTATATAACACTGAATGCACAGGTGTCACATATTACACTATATAACACTGCATGCACAGGTGCCATATATTACACTATGTAACACGGAATGCACAGGTGCCACATATTACACTATATGACACTGAACACACAGGTGCCACATACTTCGACACAGTGCAGTCAGAGGGTGTTGCACCAACAGTTTAGGAGGTTACAAACTCTGACAATGTGAACAACCAGATAGAGAAACCATCCAAGTGTATCTGCATATGGGAGAGCTGCAGAAGGGGAGATAACCCTGATTGGAGGTTAACAGGAGAGCCACAGAAATTCAGAATGCCTCAAGTATATTTTACAGTATATGCACAGAGTACATCTTCTTTACCAAGTGACATCATAGGCCCACAAAATGGATGATGCTGATTGGTCGAGAGTCATGCATGGTTTTAATCCCAGTTCAGTCAGAGGGTATCCGACAGTAGGAGGTATACAATATGATGCTATGAGAATTGTTGTTTCATGATCTTATTATACTTGTACAGGTATGCTGGTGAAGGATGTGGATATAGATGTCGCCAACGGATATATTTACTGGTCAGACCTCCAACCACAGAGTAACCGCATCCAGCGGATCCGACCGGATGGATCCGGTTTGGAATTGATCATCTCCTCTGGGTCACAACGTATCTCCTCCATTGCTTTAGACTGGGTAACAGGTGATGGTCTTCTCCATTATTGTATTGTCTACCAGTTTGTTTTTGGTTTCCCCAAGGTGACCGTGCATGCTCATTTCCATGTCCCTGTCCATGTAATTTGTATGTAGCCGAACGAGATAATTATGGGTATCAACTTCTTCATTTATTATGACTGTATTAATTAGCTGTCTCAGCCATTTTGAAGTGCTTTGGTTGCTGGTTCTAGTTTCCAACTTCGATTATGCCTCTCAAAGAACATAAATATGGTTTATAGACTTTTCTGTCCACCGCTTCTGGTCCCCACCCGCCTGTCCAAACTATTAAAGACTCATCCCACGTCCTTCCCTCATTTAGTCAGGGAGCTGACAGCCTGCTACACTTATTCGGCTACAATTTACTCCCATCTGGAGCATATCTCCACCCCTCTGGGGTACTGCACAAAAATAGTTTTCCACAATTGACTGTTTTAGCACATGACGTTTTTCATGATCATTTGAATTTTGTCTTCAAATATTTTTTTTCTGACAGGGTGAACTCCTATGATTGAAGTTCAGATTTTCTAAATGAGAAATGTTTTTATACTTTCTCACTAGGTAACCTGTATTTTATCAATGCACAAGGCCCAAGGTATCTGGTAGAAGTGTTACGATTGGACACAGAAAATCGTCTGGTCCTCCTGGAAGAGTCGACACTACATCTCGCTGCCATCGCTGTGAACCCAATCAAAAGGTAACAAATATTTCATCCAAGGTGTAAATACCTGCTTTCATTTCTGTGATTCAGTCCGATTCATTTGAAATCGCCACACACAGAGAGTATCCCAACAGCAACAGGAAAGGGGAAGAAAAATATGTTTTCGAGTGATTTGTTTTGAGTATTAGGGTATACTAAAGGAAAAGAGGCAGGCCAAAAATTAAATCTGACAAGTCATAAGGGGGAGATAATCCTGTTATGGAGATAGAAGAATTCTGAAGAAAAGATGTTATTATGGTGAGAGAATGCTACATCCATGAGCTCGATTTGGAATGGATGGTTTATATATCAGCAAAATCTGATCGGTGAATTTTTACATTTTGCATTGAGAAAGCAATGGTCTGTTGTATCTAGTTTAATAGTCTGTTAAAAGACTACGGTAGTGCAGATTTTCTGGTATAGTAATACCTCTAATAAGTTGAATATTGACAAAATTCAGTCACACCCAATATTGGATCTAACCAGTATTTACTTTAAATATGATCACAACACCCTCTAAAATCATTGAAATAAGAAATAAAGGATTATATGCATGATTTTGAACGATTTTGTCAATTTTCTATTCTAATAAATTGGAACCCCCAGATTTTATGGTTGGAAATTTCACTTCCTGTGATTGAATTATTGGAGAGATCACCGTAGTGCTTATTGCCTCAATTGTTTTAACTAATGCAAGGCTTCTTTCATCTCGGATGACACATTGTTCGAGAGTGACAATCCTATGAACGTGGGAGTTAATTATGTTAAAGATTTTGTGGAGGGGCAGTTGGGGGGGTGGGAATTTGGCTTAATGTCACACCCAAGGTTGTTTCACTCACATGGTGACAGTCAGTTTGGTTGGTGGAGGAAGCCGGAGTACCGGGAGAGAATCACCGCCCATTGCAAGTAACTGACAAACTTTCACACATGTACTAGCTCGGCTCGAACCCGTGCTGGTTTAGTGGTGTGAAGCTAGCAGTCACCGGAGATGCACTTTAGACCACTCGGCCACCGAGGGCCCTAGGATTTTGTGGAAAGAAATGTTGACACATTTATATCATCTAGTCATGTACTGTCCAGAAACACCATATAGCCTTACTCGCCTTGATCAGGTTTGAACCTCCAACATTGAAGAGCACCAGTGAGCCCTAGATCTCTATGAATAGAACTATAATCATTGTGCCGTTTCTTTTTTCAGGGTTCATAGTCTTCCTGGAAAATCCTTAGAACTCCTGGAGTTTAATTGTTAACCTGGAAAGTCATGAAAAATGCTTAAAAATTAAGTTGAACTCTTGGACATGCTGGAAGCTAGAAATACGCTTTCGTCTTTCGGGAGAACCAGTGATCTGATGTCACTCGTTACTGTGCCAAAATTTGTTGCTGAACTTTGTTGATTTGCTCATCTTTGTTGCGAGTTATTGTATTGAAGACTACTGGAAAATTAAGACAAATGTCCTGGAAAAATCCTGCAATTTTTTTCCTGCTGTAAGTGATGAATCCTGTGTTTTCTTGTCTTGTCTGTAGGTATCTGTATTGGACAGGTATTGGTCAGAGACCATCTCTGGAGATGGCCCGCCTGGATGGCACTAACAGGACAGTTATTGTGACCAATGGTATAAGTCACCCAGTCAGTGTTACTGTGGATATACTTACTCACAATGTCTACTGGACAGACTGGACTGTGGATGCCATACAGGTCAGTGATATATCTTCACCTCGTACAAAACAGGCCTCCAAGTGCCTCCTATATTTTCCTATATTTTTTAGTCAGTCCTATATATTCCTATATTTTACTCAAAACCTCCTATATTTTGATTTTATCTCATGAATGGTCTGAAATGGACCAAATATTGGGCCAAATCAGAAAATATTTTCTGCCTCACTTCCCTCAGCAAATATGAAAACATTTAAATCTCTCTTTTTCAACCAAGCTGCAAAATGGGTCTCAATCACCAGCACTATGACCACATTCAGTGGGAATAATTTGATTATTTGCAATAAAACTGCATGTCTTGAGGAAAATAATACACACACATAGTTTTTGTTGAAATATATTATTTCAAAAGGACATAAAGCAATGTTTCAGAATGTCTGGGATCTGAAATGCAGACAGAAACACATAAACGCCTTCTGTTTTGGAGATAATTATTCAACTTCACTGACTGTCATGAGCTGGAAGCAGTGGGGTCCAGGCCTAGAAAACTACCTAGGGCTGACAGCTAAGATCAGCTACTGTACTGAATGAGTGAATAGAATTATGTGAATCACAGAATATAATTTTCCCCTGAAATAGCTTGAAATTACAAAATGGACATGTTCTCTGCGATAAGTTATCTGCCAGGAATTCTAATAATACTTATATAAATCTTTGTATGAAGGTGCAATGAATTCTATGATAACATTGCTAAATATTTTGTGATTATACCAACAGCGGGTGTCGTTTAGTGGAGGTAGTCGAGAGTATATCCGTACGAGTTACCCGAGTCTGGTGGGTGTGGCCATCCTTGGTCGATACATGTACTGGATGGATAGGAACCTCAAACAGGTACGGTTTTTACCCTACATTCTAGGGACAAATGACAGACCAGTAATCTCGCCCCATTGTATTATGCCTCCGACCCCTCCCTCCCTCCCCCCACTTGTCTGGATATCTTCCAACTATTTGATCGACAGTTTCGCAGCTTGCATGGAAGATGCTCAGTACCTTGTAGATGTGCACTGTGAGCGGTTTTTTTTTTTGCTCATTGCGATGTTTTTTCCCCTTCATCGTGAATATCAATCTGTGCTTGTCCAATCCATATCTGAGTTACTATTTGATCAACAATGACAAAACTTAATTGGGAGATGCTTTAAGTACCGTGCTTGAGTTTCCCCAGAGTTATGACCCATCTTCAATATATTCTTGTCCTGAGCTTTGCTACTATTTGATCGACAACTTCGAAACTTACACGCAAGATGCTTAGAACCTTGCAGATATGCACTGAGAGGGGGGTTGCCGGTTTCGATGATTTTCGCCTCAGTGATGTCCCTTCATCCTGAAGATCAATGTATGCTTGTCCAGGCCATATCCCAAGTATTATTTGATAGACAACTTAAAAACTGCTTAGTCCCTTGCAGATGTGCACTGTCCGAGTTTTCAAGGATTTTCCACATGGTTATGACCCTTCATCATCAACATCAATACATGAATCAGTATTCGTCTTCGCTGTATCTCCTTTGTTAATTGGCAAAGAAGTTTAAAATTTCCTTAGTATATGCTTAGTATCATGTTGGTGTGCAGTGTTACCCAGTTAATGATTTCCCCCCGTGTTATGGCCCTTTATCATTGGTATAAGTATAGGCTATATCGTATTTCGAACTTACGCTGAGAATGATGTAGATGTGGACTCTCATGTTTTTACCCTGCAGCATGGAAAAAGTGTTGGGGGGGTGGGGCATACATCCAAGCGATCTCTTATTGTTTCTGAGTTGCTTTTACTTTCATGAAAAACTTGCTTCCTCCTGATATGTGGTTATATATTTCTTATTTGAGTAACACCTACAAAATCTTCTCTTGTTCCCTAGGTGTGTGTGGAGTCTAAAAGTTAATCTACTTACTTGTTGTTCAAGGCTTGCTATTTGGAAATAGAAAGTGAAACCAGCTCTCTAGACATTTCTAGAGAAGTAACTGAGATATCAAAGGAGTGGTCACAATTCAATGTAGGGATAGTTGTTTTTCTCTCTCTCTCAATATCCAATGACATAGTTGCACATTATTGAGAGAACAAAGATGTGTCTCTCTGTTTAATGACCCATGACTTCAGCTGTTCTGTTGCTGCATTGTACCATTTCACTTTATCCTATCCTTTAACCCATGGGACTATTTTGAACTGGTGATAACTGGCAGAATTTTATACACATGTACTATATTTTCCCAGTATTCAGACATTGTATCATTATACTTGAATACTGAGTAAATATAGTATATATGTATAAAATTATGCCAGTTATATCACCCATTCAAAATAGTCCCCAGGGTTAAAAGATAGGGGAAAATGAAATTATGCAACCCAGTAGCGGATCCTCTGAAGGCATGGGTCAGTGAACAGACACTCTTCTTTGTTCTCTCAGTAATGTGCAACTTCGTCATTGAAGGAAATGGTGAGTTCCCTCAAATTTCAAGCCAAGATTATATATAGAGACATGTTTATAGCTGATGCTCTATTCTGTGACTCAGAAACTAAGTCAATGATTATGACTGAATGATGAAAGTTGGGCTGTTTGAATAAATTCCACTTTGATTCCAGATATTCATGGCCAGTAAAGAAGCGAGCACTCGCCCTCCAACAGTGGTCATGAGGAACATGATAGGACTGAGCGCCATAGCCGCCTACAACCAGTCTGCCCAACCAGCACGTAAGACTGATCAATAATTGGGAAGTCTTGATGTCCTATCAAACTTTCAGTTCAGGTAGCTTTGGATCATGTGGCCCTTTGGGGCTTCCAGGGATAGAACTGGGCTGTCATTGTGTACACCCCAGGTCATTGTCTGAATTAAGGGCTCATCTCCTCGGACAGCTTGTAAGAGATGACTAACTGGGGCACCCATGAGGTTCCCGGGTGGGTAAAGGAAAGGACGCTACCCATGGATTCTCGGGTGTGGAACGTAATAGGAGCCAAACATTGTGATATGAATGAAAGATTGTTGAGAGCAACATTGAAGCATATTCACTCGTTCACTCTGTTATCCTATGCTTATTGATGGGGAAGCACATGAATTGCCATCATGAATATTTATGCCCCCTCCCTCTAATTAGAGGGAGGGCATATAGCGATCGCTTTGTCCATCCGTCCGTCTGTCCGTCCGAATTTTTTGTCCACACAATATCTCGGTTAATATTTGATGGACAGGACTGAAACTTGCATGGAATGTGGCCAGTGCCTCATAGTTGTGCAGCGTAGAGTTTTTTCTGAGTACCGGTATAATTTTCAAGAGTTATGCCCCTTTTTCTGAAATCTCTGTGAATGGGACTTGTCCGGGCTGGATCTTGGTAAATATTGTATGGACAAGTATGAAATTTGCATGATATGTGGTCAGTGCCCCACAGTTGTGCAGCGTAAAGTTTCTCCCTGTTTCGCTTATATTTTCAAGAGTTATGGTCCTTTGTTCCTGAAATATCCGTGAATTGGAACTTGTCCGGGCTGGATCTTGGTTAATATTGTATGGACAATTATGAAATTTGCAGGGTATGTGGTCAGTGCCCTGTAGTTGTGCAGCGTGAAGTTTCGCGTATATTTTCAAGAGTTATGGCCCTTTGTTCATCAAACTTAAGTGAATGGGATATATTTTTTTGTCCAGGCTGGATCTCAGTCCATAACCGATTTGGACCGGGGAAAATGGCTATAAAATTGTTATTCTACATTCCAAAGCAGACCACATAGGTCCTGAAGTATGAAATTGCCCCCAAAAGAGTGAATTGGGTGCAAAATTCAAAGTTCACGATCGCTTCATAATTTCACCACAATATACTCCCAAGGAATGTAGGTCTCATAACCAGGTTACATTTTTGGATTTGGCAAAAGCCCTGGCGACCATCTTGCATCAAAACATTATATTATTACTTGTTGGTCGATACTTGGAATATGTATTATGCGAGGCATGCCGAAAAAAGTGACTGACAGAATTTTTATAATTATCCAAATTAGGTCTCCACAGACCAATACAGAACAGAACAATGGCGGGGCAGTGTCAGATTAAAGCAGAAGGGGGGCATACATTTGAGCAAGCTCTGATTGCTTCCTTGCTGTGTTTCAACAGTTATGGCCCTTTGTTTATGAAACCTAAGTGAATGGGATATATTTATTTGTCCAGACTGGATCTCCATCCATAATCGATTTGGACCCGGAAAATGGCTTTTTATATGTTATGCTACATTCCAAAACAGACCACATAGGTCCTGAAGTATGAAATTGCCCCAAACAAAGTGAATTGAGTGAAAAATTCAAAGTTCACTGATCACTTCATAATTTCACCACAATATACTCCCAAGGAATGTAGGTCTGATAACCAGGTCACATTTTCGCATTTGGCGAAAGCCCCGGTGACCGTCTTGTATCAAAACATTGTATTATCAGTTGTTGGTCGATACTTGGAATATGTATTATGTGAGGCATGGCAAAAAAAGAGATTGAAACAGAATTTTTATAATTATCTAAATTAGGCCTCCACCGACCAATACAGAACAAACACTACAGGAGCCTGTTTTGCTAAACTGCACAAATTTCTGCTCACTGAACCTAATCTAGCCTAAACAGGTCTCAATCGACCTAAACACAGTCTCTTTTGGATAAACACATCTGTCCAGAAAGCGTTTAGCCAGTTTAGTCTGATATACAGGCAAATAAAGCTAAACTTTTCTCAACACTGCAGGCCACCAGATTTCCTGGCTAAACAGGATTAACACTGTCAGCCCACATGTGTTTCCCCTGTCAATCATGTCCTTAAAGTAGTGGAGACCTCTGTTAATGACCACAGAATAGAAACCACATGTGCAAATATAAAGATAGGATTAAAAAAAAATCATAGGATTTGTTTGCTCAATAATTTGACAAACACTTTTATGAATTCCATATATGGACAGAATCAATTATTTGTTTCCAATAAATTCAAATATGAACTGTGATTTTAGGAATTTGATTTATGTTCTCATATGCAAGGGAAGTGAGAAATACTATAGTACATAGGTGAAACAAGAGATACAGACCAACAGCCTGTATAGCTAATGTGATGAAGTACATGTAGATGTGACTGAGCTGTGAACTAAACAGTTCACCACAGAAACCACTTAATGATCAGACTGCAGAATGGTACTCTGAACTTTTTGTTGCATGATGTCCATTATGTGGTGAAGTACAATTTATGCATTTATACAATAATTTACATGAATTAATTCTGGTGAAAAGTTTCACAGAATATAAATTGTTCCTGCCAGTCAGAATTTAAAGTGAATGCAGAACTTTTATGGACATATAATTTGTGGGATTCTGTGGAATATTCTCAACTCGGTGTGCACTTGATTTTTTGTTAGTTCTGGACATGCAGAAATGTTATGCCATTGATGATTGAGGAACTATGATGAAGGGAATGAAAACTACAATATGGTATAAAATAATGAACACAATACATGTATAAACATACTTGCAACAATCGAAACAAATTGAAATATGCATTGAAGCTACATGTACAGTATGTAGGCCCATGTGTTGTTTTGAAAGGTAAAAATGACTACCACTTCTCACAGAAATTTCCTTCTCCCGAAATTTAACATAAAAAAAATCATTTCAAGTTTGCTGTCTTGCAAAAGTCTAGAATGTAAGATATTCCACTCTGGCTGTATCAAAAGAAGTTTTTTGAATCATGAACATCTACTAACAATGTACATTTACATTTGTATGTACTGGAATTTACCAGTATAATTATATTATAATTTATCCCTGAAGATGACTGAAATTACCAAGTACCTTTGACCCCTTCAGATAGTCATGATACTGCAGTGCTGCAAACACTACCTGATACATTGCAAAATTAAGCACAAAATTCAAAACTATAGCCAATAGCGGCGATATATGCGCCATTTGAACACATAATAACAATTGTCTTGACAATTTGCCACCACTAAATTAAACAAGAAGTAGCCTAAAATTCATATAATCATAGGAAATACTGATATCTATTTACGGAATGATTATTGCGACATCTCACGACAGAATCTAGTGCACCCTGCACCTGTGTAGTCAGCATTCCAGATATATTGTGTGACATGAATCAGTTGTCAAAACCAATGCTTTTGCAGCTTGGTGTGCGTGATGTTAACTCGCTGCCCGTTCATCATAAGCAAAACTTGAAGTTTGATTTAAGCTTGCTACACAGCTATCGTGATATTCTCCGCAAATTTGTGGCAGGACTTTGTGACAGCCTCATTTGCATGACATGTTGCGAATATTCAGTCAATCATAAAATATTGCCACTGAAGCCACAGAAAGTTTGCGACAACTGAAATCACACAAAGTTCACCACAGTTATTCATGGCAGCCTCATCTACATGTCAATAATAACCCTAATGTGAACATGCTGCGAATATTGACTTCATGTCTACAGTAACTGGTCATACAATAATTACTAGCTGTTCACCTTATATACACAGTAAGCATTCACAACAAGGCCTATTGTCGGGAATTGATGATGGGTCATTAGGCAACACTCTAATGATAAATTTAAAATATTTCCCTTTTTTCAAATTATGGACAGAGCGGTAGATACTTCATGTAGGAAGCTATTGTCTGAATATTTGTGTCGCTGAAAAGCCACAAGTCTAGATATATTGTTGTCCCCAGACTTGGCTATTGTAGGCATTGTCGGGTGTTTCTTACATGGAGTATTCATGACCAACAGATAACACTGATAAGAATCACCAAGGAGCGACTGTTCACTTTCACCAGACTTTTCATTTCAATATCTCGATTGATGTCCCGAATATTCGATTGTTTGCCCGAAGGGTATTGTTGTCGTCGGCGTCATCTGTCTGTATGTCCGTCTGTCCATCTTTCTTGTGGACATGATATCTCAAGAAGGATTACTGTCAGGCGTTTTAAATTCATACCACATATGCATCTGGGGAAGGGTCAGAAGCCTATTGAAAATGACTGACCTTGACCTATTTCATAAAGGTCAAATTCTGATATTTGCTACAGCTTTAGAAGTTTTGAAGCTGTTGTCTCCAAATTCATATTACATATGCAACTGATGATGGACTAAAAGCCTATCCCAGTTTACTGGCCTTGACCCATTTTTTTCAAGGTCATATACTGTTTATTACAATCTGAAATGAAGAAATATAGCTAGGCTTTCCAACTTAATACTATGTATACATCTGTAAATGGACCAGAGTCGTGCCGAAGATGACTGACCTTGACGTATTTTATCCAGGTCATATTCTATGTAGTACAATATTTCATGAAGGATTATATGTTGTCCAAATTTTGAACCACATATGCCTGGCTGACGGCGGCCATATTAGATTATGCACATTGCTGCAAAACAATCCAACCGCCCTCTCACCAATGTCAAGGCACACCCCAAGTTTGAAGTTGATCGGTTAAATCGTTCGAACGAGTTATTGTCTGGACAAGAAAATCTAAGATCCAACTGCTTATAATCCAATATGGCTGACGGTGGCCATATTGGATTATGCACATTGCTGAAAAACAATCCCAACCGTTCTCTCACCGATGTCAAGGCACTCCCCAAGTTTAAAGTAGATCAGTTGAATTGTACTCCAGTTATTGTCCGGACAAGATCAAACTGGTTAAAATCCAATGAAATCCAGTATGTCTGATGGTGGCCATATTGGATTAAGCACGTCCTTGAAAAACAATCCTAATCCTCCTCTCAACAATGTCAAGGCACTCCGCACATATGAAGTAGATCAGTTGAATCGTTCTCGAGTTATTGTCCGGACAAGATCCAACTGCTTATAATCCAATATGGCTGACGGCAGCCATATTAGATTACGCACATTGCTGAAAAACAATCCCAACCGTCCTCTCGCCAATGTCAAGGCACACACCAAGTTTGAAGTTGATCGGTTAAATCGTTCACGAGTTATTGTCCGGACAAGAAAATCTTACGGAATTACGGACACCGGTGTTTCTAAGTCCCCCCCCCCCCCACCTCTACTAACTAGCGGGGGAGACAAAAAGAATGTCAAGGCCAATTAAAAGCTACCAACTTGGCGTACATGTAGGCCCTTATAACAGAATTAATCTTTCAGTCTTCCAGATGGGCTCAAGTGGAGTGGTCACAGGACTGAAAGGCAGTATTTGTCTTCTTCATCCATCTGTGACACTCAGAGATGCCAGCTTCCCACATATATACCTACTTGGCAATTTCACAATAAGAGACACATAGTTTTAACTGACATTTCTTAAAGTTGAACATGCAATGTACATTTTTACCTTCACAAATAGGGATTATGACCTTTTCACCTTTTAATTGGATCAATAATTCCTAATTACATTTACATTCGGTCAGTTCGTGATCAGTTCACTGCATATAGCGATCGCTTTGTCCGTCCGTCCAAATTTCTTGTCAGGGCAATATCTAGGTTAATAATTTGATGGACAGGATTGAAACTTGCATGAAAGACTTTTTTTCTGAGTTTTGATTATATTTTCAAGAGTAATGGCCTTTCGTTCTTGAAATGTTCATGAATGCGTCTTGTCCGGGCTGAAACTCGGTTAATATTGTATGGACAAGTATGAAATTTGCATAATATGTGGTCAGTGCCCCATAGTTATGCAGCGTAAAGTTTTTCCCCGTTTCACTTTTATTTTCAAGAATTATGGCCTTGTTCCTGAAATATCCATGATCGACACTTTTCCGGGCAGGATCTTGGTAGCTATTGTATGGACAATTATGAAATTTGCATGATATGTGATCAGTGCCCTTCGTTCCTCAAACCTTAGTGAATGGGATATATACATGTATATATATATTTGTCCAGGCTGGATCTCGGTCCATATTGTATGGACAAGCATGATATTTGCATGATATGAGGTCATGCATGCCTTGTAGTCATGTGCAAAGTTAAGTTAACAACCACTTGTCTTGGGACAAATTTTCAGTCTCAGATAACATATAAACATATTATTTGATTTAATGAACAATTTGGGGCCGTATGAACCCATGTACTTCAAGATCCTCATGGTGCTCACATGAACAGCCACAATCAACGCGTGACTGAGATACACCATTCTCTAGATAACGACTTTAGAACGATTATTATGGATTAAAAATACTGATCAGCGATACGGATTTTATATTTTTTTAACATCATGATGTCTTGTCGGCATCACTGTAAACTGTTAACCGCTCGTCTCTCTTGCAGGAAACTAGCCTATGTTTATGTATACTATGATTGTCTTTTTTGAATTTGGTGCTAATACTGTTATATGGATTTGGAATAGGTCTTTGGATTATGGACACGGATATTCTTTAATGGACGATGGCTAAATTATGAATGACGGACTAGACGCTTGTATTCTACATTCCAAAGCAGACCACATAGATCCCGAAGTATGAAATTGCCCCAAAAAGGGTGAATTGGGTGCAAAATTAGAAGTTCACTGATTGCTTCATAATTTCACTATAATATACTCCAAGGAATGTACACTGCCAAAAATACCCTACTTATTTAAGATAATGCCTTAAAATTTTCTTGAAATAAGATAATTTTTACTCAAAATAATTTAAATTAAGAAAATTTTAAGATTTTTTTCTTCTTGTTGAAGTAAAAGTTGGAGTGGGGTAAGTATATAAAACAAGATTTTTTAAAGAAAAATTCTTACATTTTTCTTGTTTAAGTAAAATATACTTACCCCACTCCAACTTTTACTTCAACAAGAAAAAAAAATCTTACAATTTAACTTATTTTGAGTAAAAATTATCTTATTTCAAGACAATTTTAGGGCATTATCTTAAATAAGTAGGGTATTTTTGGCAGTGTAGGTCTGATAACCAGGTCACATTTTCAGTCTCAGATAACATAGAAACATTTATTTGAACAATTTGGGGGCCAGATATTCTCCTGTAACTTGTTGACCAATCACAAGGAAAATGACTATATGTTATTCTACATTCCAAAGCAGACCACATAGATCCCGAAGTATGAAATTGCCCCAAGCTTTACTACATGCAGCTCACAGCCAACAGAGGTATCATGGTACATTTTAAAGAGTTAATGTCCTATGTTGTTGAATCTGTCCCCACTAAAAACATGTACTTAAGGATGTCCGCTGGTGGTTTTTGACTTTGGCAGCCATTTTGCCTGTTTTTCTATTGGGTTAAGGTTAAGAGATGGGGATTTCCTTTAAAAGCCTTCCAGCCGAGAATTTTGCACACCAACATCCATCCAATTTGCTAAATTTTGATAGACATTGTGATTATCTGCAAACAGTTAGAATATAAGAAAAAGTTAAATACTATTTATAGGAATTTTTCATAAATATGCTTCAAAATTAGGGCTATTCGCTATGCTTTCTGGGTTATCAAATCGAGCATGGGTCAGTCCACTTAACGTTGCCTACAGCTAAAAAATGCACACCAACCTATATTTTTTTCTTTGTTTTTCCTCATATTACACAATTATGAATGCTACAACACACATTATTCAAAAAGTTAATTACTTTGATTTACCACCAGCGGACATCCTTAACTACCAAACAAATGTCGAAAAAATAATGTGAACATCTTTATTTTTAGCTTAATTTGGCTAGAAAAAAAGGGTGCTGAAATATCGCATGCCGAAATGTCCCATACAAAAATGTCATGACACTGCGAGTATGATTATATATCCATTACATTTCATACAAATTTACTGATATGTGTACAAAAAATGAAGTTGACTGTCCAACAAAAAAATTTTTCAAAATATTTCTGTACGTTAAAATTAAAACCCTGTTACTATTTGCATGATTATAACAGTTCTCTAACAGCAGATGTGGAATAAACAGTTGCTGAAATGTCGCTAGCCAAAATGTTGTTGATTCCTCTCCATTCATTCCAGTATTATGAATTTGTGAAGTTTTAGATCTGGCTTTCAAGCCAGCTGGGGGACAGGTTCATATACATGTACATGTATGTAGCCTCCACATAGATTTTATGAGGGCCAGACTGTTTTGATTTCAGAGTTGACTGACCCATGCAGGGCTAGCTCTGTCCAGTTAGGATGGTTTGACCTGCATATGGTTTGTATAGATAAACTTCATGAACTGACCAAGTTCTACTTTGCAGCTTAGGTGTATATCATTGGACTTCCGGAGTTTTATGGCTTTAAAAACATGAGATCAAATGTTTAACATCAACCCAGCTTTGCCACTATTCTAAAGTACTGGTACCATAACAGATTTACATGGTTTCCCATTCCGGAAATGGTATGTTATGTTTCCTGATCTGGGAACAAATTGCCCGAATATGGGATAGGTTACCTACTCATTTAGGAGTTGAACCAGACTGTAGAATGTCAGTTATTTTGTCCTGTGCATGGTTACTGTAAAAGAATGTTTTATCAAAATTCTCAAGGGAGCCAGGTGGGCACCCTTCTTATTCTATGGTATGTAGATATGAAATACGAGTCAGAAAATCATTGTCATGATTGTGGGACCTTCACACCAAGTTTTGACCCAAAATGCCTATCTGACTGCCGGACTATCAGAAATTCTTCAAATATGGTGAAACGAGGTTCATTCAAGTTATTATGTCCAGCATTCACATGTAGTATATCATATGCAGGAAAGTTACAAAGACAAATTTGCTTTTCCTGTATTATTACTCAATGTAATATAAATTAATTGGATCCTGTGACTAGATTCCAACAGACAAAATGATAACTTACATGCACCAACAAATCATTCATTAGCATGTACTTACAAATATCTAATCACTTATCTGTATCATGTTGTATCAAGTTTAGAACCTGATGTATGAACATGATGAAAGGACAGGGTAGTTTCAAAATACAACATCCGAAGGTAGATGCAAACCCTCGAGCACAATTGTCTGGTAATACATGTAGGTAACAATGTGAAATTGTAAATATCATTATACTGTTTGTTACATATTTTACAATTGGTCCGCAGGTCCAAAATATTAATGTTCTAATGTTAGAACAGTTCCAATACATGCAGATTGTGGATTTAAGCTAGAAAAATAAGGAATATTTTATATGTCGGGGACAGTGGAAGGGTAAGGGTTGTGGGGGGCAAAAATTCCATATCTATACTCTTTATTGAATGCAGATTTTACTTTCCAATAAGCATGAGGGGCATCCTTGCTCATTCCATTATCCCAATTAAGTGTATGTCATGGTTCATCTATCAAATTTGAGCCATGACAGATTTACACCGCAACGAATATCAGCCACTTCAATCGGAAATATTTGTGAGCTTATGACCTCTCCAAACATGCCCATATATGAATGAATTAAGTGTCAGGCAATGTCTCCATCTGGTTGCTTTGAAGTCATGTTTATGAGCTGTCCGATATGGAGATAGGAGTACATTGCATTATGGAGGATCATTCACACTCATAAGTTGACCTGTGTTCGAAACACGCTGGAATTTGGGGCCTGGGCGGCCCCTGGACCCTCATTCATAATAAACCACAAGAACCCAGTACTTCCATGCATCCGACTTCTGGATATGGACCCCTCCCAACCGCCACCCACTGCTCCATACATCCATTTATGTATGTCTGTCTATAAGTTGTCTCCCACAATAATTACATGTATTGCCCCAGCTCTTACATATTGGAACACACTATCTAAAAGGTTTAATTCTCTGTCCAATAGTTCATGGGTCCTACAAATCCAGATGCTCCACAGTCTCATGTATCCAAAGTTCCTACATGTATATATGAATACTTAAATGGCTATGTCCTGGTAGGGACCTTCCCTCTGTTATCTATTTTGGGGTTCAAAAACCAGATGTGGTCTCCATCCACTGCTGTCACCAAAGGCAAGCTAAGAGAGTTTATCTCTGCTATCTGTCTTGCAGCTGTCCTATTTTCTGTCATGCAGAAGCTATTGGTAGTATCCTTTGTTGGCCTTGGAAAGATATCTAAAACAGCCCAGGTGTATGTGTTATTGCCAAATGTGTGCTTGAGGAAATAGGCAATTTTTCCAAATTGCACATCCCTTTCTGAGATCACAGTGACTATTTTGTTCTTAGGAAGTCTTTTTTACCAGAATGGTCACACATTACATGTAAATCCAGAAATATATAGTAGTCTTCAGTTGAAGTCGTCAAATACAGCAACTGAAGTCTCTGAACTGTCAATGTGAGGTTAATTTTGCCCTGCTTAGTGGGTGCTCATGTCAGGAGAGACAAAATATGTGACTTGAACATGATGTCGAATTGAAAACAATCTAATAAATTGAGCAAATGACAATTACATGAATTCAAATTGGTCTAGGCAGCTGGATAGCTGATCAGCCTTATCAATGTAATGTTTAATATTTGGAGATTCAAGGCAACATTTATTATTGTAATGACACACAAAACGAGAGATCCTGAAGGATCTTGGTGCCCACCATTGTCCGATAATTGTAAGCTAATGACAAGAGGATCTTTTTGTCCATTGTTACTAAGACGATTGAGTTGTAACTTTGTTTACAGAATTTCGAATCTGAACGAAAAAGATCGAAAAAGGGACACCGGAAAACACCAAGATATAATCTTTCTAAGTTTCAAGATTTCTAGAAACTGTACTTATGTCGGTTGTTATGTACATGTATGGAGGATCCTTCGTCTTCGTTTTGTAGTATTTTTTTTTTATTTTTTTTTGCACGTGTCATCATTGGGTACTGGAAGCGAAGAAAAATGTCTTTGACACTTTGGCATACTTAAGATTTTATAATTAGGAACGAATGCTAATTCTGTTCTGTTTACTGGACTAGTTTGAGACATCTCTTTTAAGATACCATGCTCGAAAATAATAAGATGGTACAATACTTAATACTGAAGTGATCTGGTCCGCGCAGTAACGTTGAAACTTCGAATTTGAAAGTGTCTGAATCCTGATTATTTCCCTTGGATCGAAACATGCAGTAGTTTACAGTTGTCAAGTTGTGACATTGTGTCACAAGAGTGACGTCCCTTCATGTAGCTGACCCGCCGGCAGACGAAAGGGTACAGCAGCTGACTTGCAACTGCATGGACTAAAGAAAACTTATTTAAAATTTGAAGAAATACATTTTAATTCCGAATTATTTGAACTCCTTGATCTGGAAGGTGAAGATATGGATACTCTCTATAGTCCATATAGAATATGCCCCACCGTTTGATCAGCCGACTCTTGTGATGCAACGTCACAACTCGGGAATACCATATTAATTGGATTTTCGAATCGGACCAAAAAAGGTATCTTGCACAACTAGGCCCCATGTAGGACCTGTGAACCAAAAGATCCATGAAATATTTCCTGAGAATTCACGATAACAATGTTTCAAGGGGAAATTCAAGATGGCCATCTGGCAGCCATACTGGATTTCCGAATCGGACCAAAAAAGGTATCTTGCACAACTAGACCCCAAGGCGATTCTGTGTATCAAATTTGAGAAAGATCCATGCAGTACTGAGAAATGATGATAACTAAGTTTCGTGGGGAAATCCAAGATGGCTGCCTGGTGGCCATATTGGATTTTTGAATCGGACCAGAAGAGGTATCGTGCTCAACTAGACCCCATGTGGGACCTGTGTACCAAATTTGAGAAAGATCGATGCAGTAGTTCCTGAGAAAACGTGATAACAAGGTTTCATGGGGAAATCCAAGATGGCTGCCTGGGGGCCATATTGGATTTTCGAATCGGAACAGAAAAGGTTTCTTGCACAACTAGACCCCAAGGGGAACCTGTGTACCAAATTTGAAAAAGATCCATGTAGTAGTTCCTGAGAAATCGCGGTAACAAGGTTTCATGGGGAAATCCAAGATGGCTACCTGGTGGCCATATTGGATTTTCGAATCGGACCGGAAAAGGTTCCTTGCACAACTAGACCTCAAGGGGAACCTGGGTACCAAATTTGAAAAAGCTCCATGCAGTAGTTCCTGAGAAATCGCAGTAACACGGTTTCATGGGGAAATCCAAGATGGCTGCCTGGTGGCCATATTGGATTTTCGAATCGGATCAGAAAAGGTTTCTTGCACAACTAGACCCCAAGGGGATCCTGTGTACCAAATTTGGAAAAGATCCATGCAGTAGTTCCTGAGAAATCGCGGTAACAAGAATTGTTTACGGACGGACTGACTGACTGACGGACGACGGACGGACGGACGACGGACCACGGACAAAAAGTGATTTGAGCAGCCCACCATCTGGTGATGGTGGGCTAAAAAAGTTCCAAAGTTTCAAGTTTCATGTACATGTATGCGTATATCTTCATTATACTATAAAACGGTATAGACACATACTCGGAACACAACATAACGAATTTTGAACTGTAAATAATCATTTTGCGGTTATCTTAGAATACACCATGATCAAGGGCCTGAATCCCTTCTTTTCCCATACACTGGGTTTTATCCAGGAGTTCATAGGGTTTTATCCAGGGGTTCATAGATGTCAAAATATTCAGTTTTTTTTCTCCCTGAATTGAGTTTTTGTCCAATCAATATTCAGTTTTTCCAGAATTTTACCCCCTCAATGTGTAATATTCTAATAATCTAAACAATAGCATTTTTGCCCGAATTGAGTTTTTCATAAGTTTACCATGAGTCTTGGCTATATTGAGTTTTTAAGTGAATTTTACAGCCTATTAACGGTAGTAAGATGTGACATAGATCTATGAACCCCTGTTATCATGGTCATGGGGACAGGAAACTCATGTCCAGCTCACTGTTTCCAAACAGTAGCCAACAAATTATCTGATGGCAGTTAAGGAGCTTACCCCATCTGTGAACATTACACATGTGAAATGCTTCAACCACTGAACAGATAAGGTGAATGGATGTATGTACCTTGGCTCTTGATATTCCTTAAACTGATCCCAATTTACCTCAAACTTACAGCCTGATGTAAGGCTCCTATCCCCTTAAAGTAAACAGATCTTATCAGATCTGATCTCCTGCTTGGGTTAATGATCTCCAGTCTCAAGTAGACATCTGTGAATTTCTACTCAAATGTGAATTTACAACAATCCTACCTTCTATTCAGTATAAATCAATGTCCTTAAAGTCAAAATAAATCAGTGTTATGTTTCAGAGGCATTTCAAGAGGCTTATTTTCAATTTATTTACTGCATTTACTTATCTATCATATAATTTGGAGAATTTATCAATCTAGCATTACTCCAATGAGCACTAATTAGGAACAGTCGGTTAGTTTGAGGTTTTCAACAGCATATACTCCGACATTTTTACATTGATTTTTGTTTGTTTCAGTATTTATTAATCAGGTTAAGAGAAGATGATCCATGAATATGAAATAGGGGGTCATCAACTTGCTAAAAAAAACACATTACCAAAATTTGCCTTATTTCTTGCTTGATGCTCGCTAAATCAAACTTCCTGACGTCAAAATTCCCCCATTTTGATACTAAACACACATAGTTAATATTGAATATGTAATAAAACAAGGGAACACCATGCTTTCTTGAAAAATATTACTGGCATAGCAGAAAAACTAAGCCTTTCCAGCCTTATGTTGAGGAGGCAGTGTGGGCGGGGGATCGAGATGGAAGTGGAGAATATTATAAGAGGTTAATTTATTAGGCATTTTTATTAGGCATTTACAAGTTGTTTTTTTGTCAAAAGTGACTAAGAGTGAATTTTGGCAGATTCCAGAAACACAACTTTCAACCTCAGCGGCACTCTGCGCTGTCCAACTGTTGAATCTAAAATGCCAAGGTTTTGGTCAGTCCTATTCACAATATCAAACCACCAGTAATATACACAAGTTGTTCTTTTGTGATACATACTTTTGTGATGTAAAATTGACAAATCACCATGTTGTAGCCCCAGAAGAGCAGGAAGACGAATACTCCCTTTAGCTACAAGCTCGGTATAAGAGGATTCCTATAGAGAGAAAGTCGATGGGTGATATATTAAATGTTGAGTGAATGGGGAGGATGAGTGGCTATTGGGAGATTTTATTATGAGTGTCCATGGTGATAATTAATCAAAGTTGCCATTAAGAATCGGTCCGAGAAGAGAGAATGAGGGGGCTTGACAGATGGAAATATTATGTGATACTTCTGTAGTTATGGGAATTAAGAGAAGGTATATTGTTTAATAAGAATGTGGGGATTAAACAGTGTCTATGTGACACTGTTAAGAGGGATCATGTGTAGGGCGGGTTGGGGGAAACGGGTTGCACGGCGTGTTCGCACGACCTGTGCCCATCGCACCTGCCCATCGCGGTGCGATGGAGTGCCCAAGTACATCCATCCATTGAGACTTACACATGTAGTCACTGATATACGTGTACATTATATGGTACACATTATTTAAATAGCAGCCAGACTGAAGGAATAATCCATTTGATCATCTTGATCAATAGTGAAGACTAATAATCGATTGTGATATCAATCTGAGTATTGAGAAATATCTACTGCCTTAGTTCATCATGGGCTCCAATCCTGAAATGGTTTCCTTTGATGACACCACAACCAGCCAACAACAAGCTTCAGCCACCAACAAGTACAGCTTATTCTATGTCTTATCTTCTGAACCAGAACACAAATTCTTCTGATACTAGTCGGCAAAAGAGTGGATTATCCCACAATCTGGATTCTTTCAAACGTGAAGTGTTTTTTTTTTTACCATTTAACATGTTTAAAGCAAACACCTTTTATTCAGGTCCCATGCACTCACATATTATACATATTTGACTTGATTGTTGCAAGTTCTTTTATACATGTATTGTGTTCATTATTTTATGCCATATTTTACTTTTCAGTCCCTTAATCATAACAACTTGATCATCAATTGTAAAAAATTTCTGCATGGAACTAACCATAAATCCAGTTCACAATTGAGTTGAGAATATTTCACAGAATTCCATAAGTATATCTCCATAAAAACTCTGCATTTACTTTAAATCTTGGCAGGCAGGAACAGATATTCTGTGAAGTTTTCACCTGAATTAATTCAAATAAATAAATTGTACTTCACTACATGGACATCATGCAACAAGAAGTTCAGAGTACCATTCTGCAGTCTGATAATTAAGTGTGGTGAACTGCCTAGTTCACAGCTCAGTCACCTCTATGTCTTCAAATATAATCACATTAGGCTGTTGGTCTGTATCTCCTGTTTCACCTATGTATGTAGTATTTCTCACATCCTTTGCATATGAGAACAAAATCAAATTCCTAGAATCACAGTTCATATCAATTAATTTGAAATGTATAATTGGTTCTGTAGATATATGAAATTCATAAAATAGATCCATGCCAAGTGTTAGTCAAATTGTTGAGCTAACAAATCCTTTGACTTCAACATATTTGCACATGTGGTTTCTATTCTGTGGTCATTAACAGAAGTCTCCACTACTTTAATGACATGATTGACAGGGGAAACACATGTGGGCTGACAGTGTTAATCCTGTTTAGCCAGGAAATCTGGTGGCCTGCAGTGTTGAGAAAAGTTTAGCTTTATTTGCCTGTAGATCAGACTAAACTCGCTAAACACTTTCTGGACAGATTTGTTTATCCAAAAGAGACTGTGTTTAGGTCGATTGAGACCTGTTTAGGCTAGATTAGGTTCAGTGAGCAGAAATTTGTGCAGTTTAGCAAAACAGGCTCCTGTAGTGCTATAAATACTGACAGCTGAGTCAATCGAACAACCTCCAAATACTGACACTATTCATTGTCCCAATACTTAGATGTGAAGTAATTTGAACGCAGACAACCCAGAGCCCTGTCAAAACCGTCAGTATAATCTGATCTGGTCATTATACAGAGGTTACACTATGGCATTCACCCTGTTGTTATAGTGGGTTATAGTAACTCAACCAATATTTCAATCACGTTAAACCACCTTTTAACCCAATTTCAATCAAAAAACTCTGAGTGAAGCACAACTGCTCCTGCCAACATCTTGAAGAGCAAAATATTTGGGAACAGTTTTGAATAATTAGTGCAGAATTTAGTTCTTAGGTTTTCAAGAATCGCATAAACAAGATATATTTTTTTGTACGGGATAAAATGCCAGAGTTAATCCATAGACAATAGATTTGTAACAATAGCAGCGACAGATGCATTGACAGGAGACTTCTGGCATGAATTAGAAGTCTGTAGTTTGCTCTCCTTCTTATGTCTTCAGCACAGGAAAACGTTTTAATCAGTGATAACTGGACCATTTTTGACTTGAAGTTGCCAAAATTATCATCACTTTAAACATAATTGTCCTTTCTTGGAATAGTAGGAATTGGATAATTTCATGTATGTAATTTACCATATTTATACCAATAATCAATAATTAAAAATCTGCCTTATGGTGTAGACATAAGAGGAAAACTACGAACAACAAATTCATGCCAAGAGTCCTGTTGCTATGATAAAGGACAAATCTATTGTCTAAATTCATTAACTTCAATTATATCAGAAGTCCAGGATTATTGAGCCCTTATCGCAGCCAGGGAGAAATATAAACGCTCTGAACTCCCATATCCATTAGATTATTTCTAGAAAACTTCTGACTCACCAAGCATTCATCAATGACGAAATATAAATCAAGAAATTTAAAAACAGTTAGGCATTATGGCCTACTTTAGCATTGGGAATCACTTGGAATGTTCACGACAACAATATTGTATTGTCAGTCACGAAAATGACACAAACAATAACATCAACTTTAATATCATGTTGTGTCAGGTTAAATGACTCCATATTGCGTTCGGTTTACTGACCCGCTCTGGCGACCTCCGACCCCTGCGACCCTGATCTCTAGGACGGCTCCTACCTACAAAACAAAGAGAAGAACAAACATATAACTTTCAGCAGAGGGCACATTTAAAACTCCACCCTTAATTGATAACATCTATGATCTCTCCTAAATTTCATTTTGCACTCTCCCATTCTCCAATGGGTCTAAATTTCCTAGCAGGAAAGTCCATATATCTTTACGTCAACTGGAACAAGCCCAAATGCATTACTGTCCGTCCCTTTTCTTTTCTGTCGGATAACTTTTGGATGCCTTTGTCGATCAACTTCAAATTTGGGGTGCACATTGGTCCTGCCTAGGGGACGACAACTATTGTTTTTAAGCTCTGTCCGAGGCTGGATACTTGTGTATTATCTACATTTTCTGTTATATGCAACTTTTCCATCTGGACCATAACAGCGCTGTCCGAAAATGGGAACTGGCTTCTTATCTACAAATCTCGTTATGTGCAAATTTCCCTTTTGTTCAAACTATTCTGTCGGATAGCTTCCGAATGCCTTCGTCAATCAACTTCTAATTTGTTGTGCATATTGTGCCTGTCTAGGGGAAGACCAGGGGTTATTCTAGCCCAAAATCTTTCATCTACTCAATTTGAGAATTTCCTAAAACTCAATTTTTCGGCGCGCCGTTGGCGCGCCTATAATTTAAAAATACTCAATATTTTCATTGTTATCATCTTTTTGTACCAGAAACTCAATATATCCATGATTTTCATAGTTTCGGCTCAGAAACTCAATTATGCAAACATTTTCATAGGGGTAACTAAAAGAAATTCAAAACCGACATTTAAAAAGACCTGTCCATTGTACACGTAGATTGGTTCAGTAAATGCAGTCTACAGTTTTTGTATGTACAGGAATACCTAATTATTATCAGTATGTGACCATGCAATATAGAGTAAATGCTCTAATAATTCAAACATATTTTCTGTTTTATCGAGACTAAGATGTGAACAGCGACAGTTGAAACTGGTATAGAGTAGCATTGACTGAAACCAACTGCATGTCCTATGATTGAGTAATGTTATGGTAGTTTTTAAATCCTTGAAGTTGGGATATTGAAATATATCCTAATTGGGATATTTTGACCGATTTTCAAACTAAACCGCAATGGCGAATTTCGGCATCTAAAGTACAAAAGCAAGATAGAATTTACTTGACAAAACTGCCAATGCGATTGTATAATTTTGCTGAGTTTTTCTCACCCAAGTTATTCTCTCTGATATTAAAATTACATGCATTCTTTTTTCATGTTGCTGCAGTATACTTCCCATCAATCACCACTTTTGTATGTTTTTAAACAAACAAAATAACTAGGAGAATATGCCAGCTTGAAAATATGGAATTATAAAAAAAATATCCAAAGTGGGATATTTTATGATCTCAATTGGGATAGATATTTTATACCAATTGGTCCTTTCCCCTGATCTGGTAAAGGGTCATTTAGTGTGGGTTGCATGTAAAATGTTTGAAAAGTTGTCAATATTTTTAAATTAATACTCGATTATCAACCTGAAAACTTCCGTTTTCACTCTGTCCCTAAACCACAGTAAATGACCCTTACGGCGTAGCATTGTGCCGTATCGATTTTTTTCGGCGGTATCGTGTTGTACAGAATAGACTATACGACGACTGAAACAACATAGACTTTGTTATTTAGTGTAGTCTCTGATTGGCGTCAGACGATACCAGTTGAGAAAAATATTTTGCATCAGTTGATCCATGGAGCAGTAGGCATGGTTGATCGAACAATTTCATTCACATATTACTTTATTCACCGTGTGCTGTTGGTTTTCGGGCCGCTGGTTTGCGACTGCCCTCGTCCATGCTGTCAAAGTGTTTGTGGTGTGTTTCTATTAACGAGCACGCGCTCTCATATGTATACCACCCCTTGGCAGATCTTCGTAACGCGGTGTTTCATTGGGTAGTAATTCCAACGACATAATCACTTGTCCAATGAATAAGCGCAAGACTGAAGCCGTTCTCCTGCGTACCGTTCAGATTGCCAATATCACCTTTGTGCGGAGAGTTACACTGCGCCAGGAAACAACAACAACGACAACAGACGTCGGTTCGTGAACTCGGGACAAGATTCAAGGATTAAAATAAGTTTATTCCGATACAACTACACAACAATGAAGACCAGTAAATCAGCAAAACTCAATATTTTTTTCGCGCGCAAGCGCGCGTAATGGGGAAAATTATGAGAAACTGAATTTGTCGAGGGAAAACTCAATTTGCAAAAGTCCTCAAAACTCAATTTCGGAAATTTCTCATCGGGATTACCACGATGAGAAAACGGCTAGAAAAACCCCTGAGTATATAACATAATGAAACATATTAGAATAACATAACACAAACATACATTGTAAAAATAATAAAGTCCAAATATCACAAAACGTGGTGTTAATACAAATATACATAATCGTTACTTAAAATAGCACAGATTTACATTGTGATTCAAAGGCGTTCAATCCGGTAAAAATATCGAGATCATGAGTCGACTGAAGCTCGTTAAAAATGTTTTGAGCCCGGATTAAAATGCTATGCTGTCGAACAGTCACACGAGCAGCCGGGGGATAAAATGTACATATCTGACGAGAATTACTCCTCGGGACTCGATATAAAGGTTTACTAGTAAGATCCATACAGTTAAAATAACTGTTGACACATTTGTGTAAAAATATCAATTCATAATATGTGCGTCTATTTTCCAGAGTTGGGAGTCTAAAAGATTTATAAGATGGCGAATTGTATACGATAAACGACTTGTAACATAGAAATGTTAAGAATTTGCGTTGTATACCTTCAAGTCGTAGCACTAACGTTTTCTGAGAAGGTGACCAAATTTCACAGGCGTATTCAAGTCGACTTCTTACGAGGCACATATACAATGATTTGATGGCAGATACATTATTAAAAGATTGACAGTTCCTTCGAATAAAACCATACATTCTTCTAGCCTTACTAAGAACAGTATCAACATGAGATTTAAAATTCAAGTTATCTGATAAAATCACACCCAGATCTTTGATTTCTTTGACATTTTGTAATGGAACATCATTTATTGTATATATGTAAAATCAGTCTTGTTTCTCTTCAGAGTAAAATTGATAGAGATACATTTTAAAATATTGAGACTGATCTTCCATAATCTACACCACTCAATTGCATTGTTTAGATCAGCTTGCAGTGAATAACAGTCATTGATTGAGTGAATTACTTTAAAAAACTTAGCATCATCAGCAAACAACAGACATTTACTTTCTGTTAAAACTTTGGGAAGATCGTTGATGAATAATAAAAACATACTAGGTCCTAAGATTGAGCCCTGGGGGACTCCGGAGGTAACAGTGCTCCATGGAGATGTCACTCCGTCAATAACAACCCGCTGACTTCTATTATTAAGATAGGATTTGAACCAGTTAAGAATGTTACCACGGACTCCATATTTACTAAGTTTATATACGAGAAGATCATGACTGACAGAGTCGAAAGCTTTACTGAAAATGAAATCAGTATACACAGCGTGGACCTGGAGCCACAGTTCTGCATTATAATAGTCGGAACCGATTATCACTGCATAGTATATGCGCGAAGAGCAGTGTCCGTGGTGGTTCTCGAAAATAACCAGCCGATAGTATTTAAGTGAACGAGAAGAATTCATGGTTGGTGAATGATCAGACGAGTCCCAGTTCAATATTGCCCAAGAGTATTGACATCCTACTGACTACAGGCTCTGTGTGCTTACAATGATGTGTAAATCATCTACTTTTCTTAGAAAACTTCTTCACTGCTTCAACTTCTTCAAGGAAGATTTTCTACATTGTTGTCAGCTCTCCACGCACGTGGCAAATATTGCACGATCCCATGCTAGCAATAGCCTGTGCAGGAGACTACCGATTGTCAAACAAGAGAAGAAATTATGGCCGGGCTGGAATTGACGGCGATCGTTGCTGATTAAAACTTATTAAATGCGTTTCAGTTTATTCTCACGGTGATTTTCAGTGTGGAAGAGTTTGCAAAATTAACACCAACTGTCCGTTCATTTAATAATAATGCCATTAGCAGACACAGCCTACTTATTTCTATATTTATTCTGCTGAATCTAGGTGCGCAAAAAACAGTGTACCTTGGATATGATTTAGATGAGCGATGGTGCGCGAGAGTGATCGCTCGCCTCCAAACGCAAGGACTGCATAATAAAGATCGATTTTACTGTAAAGGTCCACCACACTCCTCTGTCCTTTTGTATGGTTTTTCTACCACTTGCATGTTTATAGACTCGATATTTCTTTGGAGACAAATGGATTCAGTCTGTCTACTGATCAACAATAAAACATTTCTTATTACTGACTGTGCGAGTTAAGATTTACCTTTCTGCTGAATATGTGGTCACACACAACATGGGTAAGGCTTTTCTGTTTCATGGGTTATATTATGTACTGATATTTTCAACAGAAATAAACTGCTTTCTCACACTCCTTTGATTTGTATATATTTTCTCCAACCAAATTTTACTTCAAAACACACAGGCTATATATACATGTAGTACATTAATTCATAGGGCATTATGCTCCTCATTCCATGGAAGTAGAACAGAACACTTTTTTTTGAGTTTTGCATTAGCTTACAACAAATCAGCGGTCGAAATTAACTGCCAAGTGCTGCTGGACAATGGGACATGGGACCAGTGAGGTTCAGTCAGAACTGGTCCTTTTCAAAGTTAACTGGTCCTCCAAAATTTAATGAAGTTTTATATAAGATGAATGCTGATTTCCGTTCAGAATCTCTGGAGGCGAACTGAAGACACCAATTACACTTCATCAACTTGCTGCTGTCATCGTATGTTAACCTTGTCCGCCCGACCGTCCACAAATTTTGGAACTTGCGCTATCTTCGCTCTTGATCATATTCGCGATTGCGAAGTAATTTTTCCCCATCAGTTAGTTTGGCTTTTTTTTTCGGGCGGCTCAGCAGCATCGATGAACCGCCACATGTTGACAGTTCAACAGAAATGGCGACCAATCTCCTGTCAAACAACAGCGAGTTGTCTCCCTCCACAGTGTCCGCCTAAACCAATCAATAAAAAAATCATTCCATTCGTATATCGCAGCTATATAATATTTAACATTTTTATACGCCCGTCAAATTTGACGGGACGTATTATGGTATGGCATCGTCCGTCCGTCCGTCCGTCCGTTAACTTTTTCTCGTCAACGCAACTCGTCCTAGAGTTTTCAGTGGATTCTTTTGATATTTGGTCCACGTGATCGGTACCATGTGTAGATGTGCATGAACATTTTTCGGCCCGATTCGACGTTTTCTTGAGTTACTCTCCCCTTGATTTTGGTCTGAAATCCTTGTATTTGGCACCTACTGTCTTCGTCAACGCAACTCGTCCCAGAGTTTTCAATGGATTCTTCTGAAATTTGGTACACGTGATCAGCACCATGTGTAAATGTGCGCGAACTTTTTTCGGCCCGATTCGACGTTTTCTTGAGTTACTCCCCTTGATTTTGGTCTGAAATCCTTGTATTTGGCATCTACTGTCTTCATCAACGCAACTCGTCCCAGAGTTTTCAATGGATTCTTCTGAAATTCGGTACACATGATCGGTGTCATGTTTTTTCGACCCGATTCAACGTTTTCTTGAGTTACTCCCCTTGATTTTAGTCTGAAATCCTTGTATTTAGCACCTACTCAGCTACTGTCTTCGTCGTGAATGCAACTCGTCCCAGAGTTTTCAAATGGATTCTTCCGAAATTTGGTACACATGATCAGTATCATGTGTAGATGCGCATGAACTTTTTTCGAACCAATTCGACTTTTTCTTGAGTTACCCCCCTTGATTTTAGCCTGGAATCCTTTTATTTGGCACCTACAGTCCTGAACGAAACTCATCCGAGGGGTTTCATTGCATTCTTTTGAAATTAGGTACACATGATTGGTGCCAAGTGCACATGTGCACACACTTTTTTCAAGTTGAAAAGTTACTCCCCATGATTTTGGTCTGAAATCTTTTATTTGCCACCTACTGTCCTCGTGAACACAACTCGTCTCAGACTTTTCTATGGATTCTTTGAAATTTGGTACATATGATCGGTACCATGTGTACATTGTAGATGTGCACAAACTGTTTTTGAGCTGATTTGATGTTTTCTTCAGATACTCCTCTTGATTTTAGTCTGAAATACTTGGCACCTACTGCTAGTTTGGCCCCATTCATCAGGCTGATGAGCTTACTTTTGCAGCTTATAGTAACACAAATCTTGTTTTAAAGTTACTGATGCATACCCCCCTCTCCCCGATCTGACTTCCAAACCTGCCTACACCACTTATACAACAATGATGGCTCACACATGTACAGTATTATGACAAATGCAACAATACGAACAACATACAGTCCAGGAAGGTTCATTTGTATGGTTAACCTTTGTCTATAACAACATTCAGGAGATAAAAATGTTGTTTATCGACTGTATTTTTTACGGGCGTATTTTGGGTTCAATTGAACTCTTGTTCTTTTTATGGATTACATTGGGTGGCTTTAAAGATGCGCCAAAAGTAATCGCTAAAACCATCTCGAATTTGCGCCGTAGTCGACGAAACCACAGCTTTGTTCGCAAGTATTTTATCGATTGCATTAGAACTTGTATAGCCTACAAGCAGACCAAAACGTTCGAAAATGAGTATTTTTGTTGCCGACAGGTTCGAAATCTGCACTTCCCAGTCGGACCACTGCTTGGCCAAGTAAACTGGTCCAACGGGAATTTTACTGCCCACGGGCCAGCGGACCCATACTAAATTCAACCACTGACAGTATTCAGCTGTTTACTGTGTTGATTTTAAGATTAGTTTGAGATAAATTTGACAGTTTGATATCCGTGAGGAGGTGATGTGTCTGCAGTCCCTCTTCAAACATCAATGGCCAAATGAATTTTCAATAGTACCATAGTACTTTGTACAGGTGATGTGATTGGTTTGCTGCGATACATGCCGATCACGTGACCCGTAAGAATAGTAAACATTGCAGACCTATCAGATCCTCATGGCGATCAAACTATTAGCCGAACGAGGTAAAAGTACCTCTGCATTTGTCTTTCAGTGCTTTCATTCACTTTAAAATTTGACTGAATTTGACATAGATCTGAACAACCAAATGTACATGTACAAATTTGACATCTCGCTACCCCTATATTCTGTTTCTATCTTGAAATTTTTTAACATAATTTGGCCTTTCAAATAAATTTTGCGAAATATCACATGACGAAATGTCATACCCATCAATTTGTGCCGAAATTTTGATACTGAAATGTCGCATGCTGAAATGTCCTGACACCACATTGATCAGCTACATGTATATCTGATTGACACTCCGTGGAGGCTAGACACTTGTTTTGGTCAGGAAGTTGGAAAG
Organism: Hanleya hanleyi; assembly: GCA_036873755.1. Classification (NCBI taxonomy): domain Eukaryota; kingdom Metazoa; phylum Mollusca; class Polyplacophora; order Lepidopleurida; family Hanleyidae; genus Hanleya; species Hanleya hanleyi. The sequence goes on from JAVTVY010030040.1 coordinate 118,116, forward strand.
TCTTATCAAAATGTAAGAGGCCAGGACCATTTCATAGTCAGGAGGTTAAAAAGGTTATTGCTAAAAAAAACAAAACTAAATAACATGTTTGGACTGCAAGCAATGACGCCTGATACCATGGACACCGAGACTAGAAATAGCATGAAAACTTGGTGAGGGTGGATTTGGTATAATGACGCACTCCAGGCTATTTCACTGAATCTGGTGACAGCCGGTTTGAAAGGTGGTGGAGGCCGGAGTACCCAGAGAGAACCAGTGCGCGTCGGCACCAGTAGGGCTTGAACCCATATGCCTGTTCAGCAGTGTGAGGCTAGTGATCCCCCGCGAAGCGCCTTTAGACCACTCGGCCACCAAGTGCCCATGATGACTTGGGTCTAAACACAGCATTTTGCTGGTGTATTGAGAAAACAGTTAGGTCAGAATACAGAAATATAACACATGCTTCACATCTACCTATGACATATATTATCTACAGAATAACAGGGGAATGTTGGAGTAAAGGGCAAGCCTGCTTTGTACTCCGTATGGAGGTAATTTACCTCCTGTTTACATAACACTGTCTGAATGCCAGCAGTCAGTGTCTGTCTAGTCATTTTTTTTTTCCTGAACCTCCTTGTTTTCTGTTTACCAGTAAATAGACCATATCCATGGCAACTTGATGTTGTATTAATGCATTGGAATGCTGGTCTGCAAATATATAGTGCAAACATAAGCCAAAGATAGTATCCAGATTGCTGAAGTTACTGAAAGCCATTTTATGGATAACAACTTGCATGGTTTATAGTTCCATTAGCATAGATCTGAATACCTGATCATCTCTAGCCATGGTTCAGCTGACAAAGCTGTACCATGGGAGAAATCAGGTTTGCCATAACTATTTCTAAGCTGTTGTTATGATGAACGGTAAACTGCGTTCTCATGCAGGTTTCTCAATTTCGATTTTAGAAGACCCTTTATCAGTTTCCATAATACATGTATATATGTGTTATCATGTACTTAACCCTGAATCACTGGTTACAGGTTATCATAGGTTACTCATTTTCTAAGCCCCGTGGGGCTTCCTGGGATTGACCTGGGCTGTTGTTGTGCACACCGCATGTCATGGTAAGAATAGGCCTCAGCTCCTCAGACAACTTGTCGTAAAAGGCGACTAACTGAGGCACCTGTGGGGTTCCCGGGTGTGAAAAGAATTTCCCTGGGACATCTCAGACACGGTTCCATGGCTGGGTCGACAAAAGTTTACGACATGTTACAATCTGCAGCGCTCAGCCCCTGGCTTTGAAATGAGCGCTTGTATTCTATAGTTAGCCTGCCTACCTACATGTAGCATCAAACAGATCTTCCTACAGCATATTCTTAGTACAAACTCGGATTGCCTCAGAACATGGCAAAGCACCCTAATGTCCTTCATTCATTGGCTGTTACTTCGAACAGACAGTTCAATTAATTGTTGGAAAGTGTACGATTGCCTTCAGGGGTGGTACATGTACAGCGTATACAAACCTGCACAGGAGGATGCTGAACACGACTCGGATTGAGAAGGTGGAATACTGTACACAGGTTGTTCTATGACGTATTTTATTTACCATGTGCACTGTCAGTAGGTGGGTGACCGAATTGTGTTAAATGTTCGCATGACCAGCAGTCATCAAAACAGTGCTGAAGTACATCCGTCCATCTACCAATAGATTTAGCTATGTACATGTACCCAGATCTGTTGATGAGTTACCTCTCCTCTATCTTCAATACACAGAAGGATCCATGCTATTTTTTTTCAAATCCAGTCCAAATCTGATTTGTATCTGATTGTTGTTGTTTTTTTTGTGGCAGTTGTCGCTCCTCATCTGACAGGGTGTAAACACTGTGATGGACAGATTATGGAGTTATGCCTGAAAGAATGACTGTGAATGAGTTACAGTGTCAGATACATGAAAATGTACTTTGAAAAGGCAGGAGGTTTGATAGTTTAGGGTGATAGTACATGCCAGAAGCTATCAATAGTAACGAGCGAGCGAGTGAGTGAGTGAATATGATTTAATATCGCTTTCAACACTTTTTCAGTCGTATCAAGGAGCTTTGATACTAAAAGGGTGAGAGCTCTGATACTAGTACTGCTTTAATAGTAGTAATGGATGAGAGCTTTGATAGTAGTAATGGATGAGAGCTTTGATAGTAGAAATGGATGAGAGCTTTGATAGGTAGTAATGAATGAGAGCTTTGATAATAGTAATTGATGTTGAGCTTTGATAGTAGTAATGGATGAGAGCTTTGATAGTAGAAAAGGATGAGAGCTTTGATAGTAGAGCTTTGATAGTAGAAATGGATGAGAGCTTTGATAGTAGTAATGGATGAGAGCTTTGATAGTAGTAATGGATGTTGAGCTTTGATAGTAGTAATGGATGAGAGCTTTGATAGTAGAAAAGGATGAGAGCTTTGATAGTAGAAATGGATGAGAGCTTTGATATTAGAAATGGATGTTGAGATTTGATAGTAGTAATGGATGAAAGCTTTGATAGTAGAAATGGATGAGAGCTTTGATAGTAGTAATGGATGAGAGCTTTGATAGTAGTAATGGATGTTGAGCTTTGATAGTAGTAATGGACGAGAGCTTTGATAGTAGAAAAGGATGAGAGCTTTGACTTAGTAATGGATGTTGAGCTTTGATAGTAGTAATGGATGAGAACTTTGATAGTAGTAATGAATGAGAGCTTTGATAGTAGTAATGGATGAGAGCTTTGATAGTAGAAATGGATGAGAGCTTTAATAGTAGTAATGGATGTTGAGCTTTGATAGTAGTAATGGATGAGAGCTTTGATAGTAGTAATGGATGAGAGCTTTGATAGTAGTAATGGATGAGAGCTTTGATAGTAGAAAAGGATGAGAGCTTTGATAGTAGTAATGGATGTTGAGCTTTGATAGTAGTAATGGATGAGAGCTTTGATAGTAGTAATGGATGAGAGCTTTGATGGTAGTAATGAATGAGAGCTTTGATAGTAGAAATGGATGAGAGCTTTAATAGTAGTAATGGATGTTAAGCTTTGATAGTAGTAATGGATGAGAGCTTTGATAGTAGTAATGGATGAGAGCTTTGATAGTAGTAATGGATGAGAGCTTTGATAGTAAAGCTTAAAATTCAGGAGCTTTGATAGTAAGGGCAGGGTTTGAATTTTAGAAAATTTTAACCAATCCAGCGGATAGGTGACCCTGAGTGAGAATGAACCAGTCCAAAGTGATTCTCTGCCAGGCTGCTTACTGATTTAGGCCGCTGTCAGTTAATAGGTTGTTTAGCATGACCTCCTCCTGCTAAAACATACATGCTAGATGTATAATTATTAATTAATAAGGTAAATTTTCCACCGTCGACTCATTCCATATCAAATCAAAATATCGTCCATAGATCAATTCAACATATGACAATGTGTAGAGATACATGTAATTATCATATTTATTTCAACTTCTTCATTTATTCCTTGTGGGCAAGAAAAATATAATTATTCTGTAAAGAGACATTTTAAGTTTGCTTTAATTTAATTGTAACATTCTGTAAATAATTATGGTAGATAGTAAAACTTAAATGCACACACATTGTGTGAACAGAAATCAAGGGAAACAACTCTTACTTGTGACTACTGTTAAAGATACCTGCAGAATTTATTACCCGAATTTTCAACGTCAGGAGCCGCCTCTTAATTAAATCTTCTTATATTTTTTCTACACTGGCTGAAGATAGGGATTCTCTGTCCAGGGCAACGGATTTTGTATGTCCGTCGTCCATTAGCTGTACGAGTATTACTCGTACAGATTACTGTATGATTACTCGGAGTAATGTATTTCATTGACGTGCAGGTCGACAGCTTGTGTCGTTGTTGATGTCGGGAGTGAAGACGTGAAACGTTTGACCACTTCGCTCAAAAGCGTTTCATCAACGAAATGGATGGTTAAATTCGGCACGATGTACTGACTGGTTGATGAAGAAACAACTGATGCATTAACTAAAACCATGATGGCTTTGGTACGCAACCGTCAAAACTGTCGGAGTTAACTTTTACTGCTACGTGCTCAACACGAGGGAATCCCCACTAGAGATGCATGCCGGGACTGTGCCTCGTTTTGAAATTGGGGTTTCCCCAAGAATGTGAACCAAAATGCCGACCCCCGCGCTGTGACGGCACGGTCAGCTCATGCGTTTTCGTGGATTTGCTTACTTATTTTTTTACGGCCAATAATTGCTGATAATTAAAATACATGCAGCATTATTTATCTCCAAAATATTGATGCGGGCGGGTCATGCGAAACAACCTATCAACTGACAACGGCCTTATATGTAGTACCAAAGCAAAACAAAAGATACTTGTCCACAGGACTGGTGGGCCACTAAATGTGGTAAACGGCTGGATAAATGACAGTAAAGAGCAGGAGGTATGATAGAAACATGGTGAGCTCTGACAGTAAAGGGCTGCACAAGAGCTTTGACAGTAAAGGGCTGCACAGTCCTGAGCTTTGGCAGTAAAAAGCAGGAGCTAGAGATAGTTAACATGGTATATAAAGGGCAAGAGATTTGATAGTATTAAAAGGACAGGAGCTTTGGTAGTATTAGGACAGTCATGATGGATAGAAAAAATGGTGAGGGATTTGATAGTCATGACAGTAAACATGGTACATGTATATCAAGGGCAGGAGCTTTGACAGTAAGGGAGAGGAGCTTTGATAGTGTACAACAGGAGCTTTGATAGTAAAGGACAGGAGCTTTGGTAGTACAGAGTAGGAGCTTTGATAGTATAGGGCAGAGGCTTTGATAGTTTCGAGCAGCAGCTTTGATGGTATTGGGCAGGAGCTTTTGTAGTACAGGGCAGGAAAATTGGTAGTATAGGGCAGGAGCTTTTGTAGTACAGAGAAAAAGCTTTGGTAGAATAAGGGCAGAGGCTTTGATAGTATAGGGTAGGGGCATTGCGAGTAAAATGGGTGGGAGCTTTGGATTGTCATGAGCACAACATGTAAATCCCATAATTGAGTGGTAAATTTGGTTGTAATGGAAAGAAACGGTTAGAGGCATGGCATCATATACTATATGTAATGAAAAATGCACAAAATCTTCTGGTGTATCAAGACTGGGGCTTGGATGCTATAGACAGGAGCGGATAGTAAATGGTAGGAGGTTCAAAAGTGAATGGAAGGCGATTAGATAGTAAATGTTAGGAGCATGAACTTCTCTCTCGGGGGTTTCTTTCACCACATATTTGCATACATGTATGGGCTATACCCTGGAGAGTTTCATGTAAATGTTATTGAACAATACACGTTTTGTGATTGTTCTCAAGACTTTATACATAGCATCTGTACGTGTACCGGATGAAAACATTACAATGTAGTCCAGCTGATCAACAAAACAGAATAATATCTAAATGCATTGTTTTGCACGCGATTTCTTTGGCCCCTGTTGGGTTTCCTGGGCGACATTCCACCCAGGCTGACGAGGAAGTGAATTCTAGGGCAAGACAAGTATCTCTGTATCATGTACAAGGTGTATGGGGCAGACTACAAGGCACCTAGTTCGTTTGAGATGTTCGCCGTCTTTTAACCACAGCCAGAAGACGTGACCACCTCGCTCCCGACCGGATTATCTATCCATCTTTAATTGTTAGTGTTACAAGCTACCACAGACAGTGTTAATTAAAGTGACAAGAACAAAGACAATTAGAGATCCCCAGTGATAACAATAGAACCCTAGAGGGGGGCAACTGGATTTGTGGATGTTTTAGGACTATTTGCACATTTTCTCAGCGGTTTAACTTTCGTACTGGATGATCCCTTAACTTTCCATCAGTTTCACAGCATTCCAGTGCAGCATGCCAGCAGGTGAAATTTTATCACATTTTACAATGTTTACACTGCAAATGTTTCAGACCCTATGCCCATTGTTATTTCAAAAGACTGGTTAAAAAATATATATGAATAATATAATGTCTTTCCCTCATGGCCCCAGATGCTGGGCAGTGCATTTGCTTCATACAACAATGTTGCACACTGCAGCAGCTACCCATAGAGTCTATCTATTGTTGTAGACTTGTAAAGTATCTTTAGATTCAGGTTGGAAAAAATAAATATTGTTGGAGAAGAGATGAAAATCATCATAACAATTTGACATGATGTGAAACAGGTGGAACTACCATAAAACAGCCAGATAATAATAACAAACTCGTCAAAACCCGTCTTCATGGGTTCTGCAAAAAACTCGTCTACATGGGGGGAAAAGGTAAGCGAATCATAAGTACATGTACGCCTACACTGAGCACAAACTCTTTGCCTCATGATGACGCCATTTGACGCCCCTCTGTAAACGATGCAGGCTTTTCTAAGCTGCCCCATAGACCTTTTTGGTGATCACCGGTAAATTGTCAGCTACAAATCTATTTGAGAGCTGGGGTGAAAGTTTTATTAATTTTTGGTATAACTTTTACAGTGACCAATAATTTAGTATGTTTAATATTTCCTGAAATAAAATATTATTGAGTGGGGTTAATTAATTAATTTATTACATAAGGTGTCAAATGGCGTCATCATGGACTAGGAAGGGGCGTCAAATGGCGTCACCATGGGGCAATGGTAGTAGTAAGCCTCCATGGGGCAAAGAGTTTTAAACAACTAATTCCTAATGCCGGTTTCGGCCGCAAGGTGGCGATAGTGCTCACGGCACTTTGGTCTGTTCGGGTTTATCTGTCTGCTACTGTAAACATGTGCAGGGGGAAGGCGGGTATTGTATTTCGCCTCGTTTCGTCAGATTTTCTCACTGATGGAGACGTCCTTGGTAGTTTACGTAAGTATAGTCATCAAGTCTAATTTTGACTCGTTTTTACAAGCATAATAAAAGCCGCTTTGTCGACAAATTGGGCAATCAAAGCTCGTCGTTGTTGTTGCACTAATAGCTACTTATTTTTAATTTTTTAATTATTTAATTATTATACCATGTACAATCGTACGGTACAGTAATCCTTTATCCCTGAGCCGATGACACGCAAGTCTGTACTATAACTAAACAAATGTTTTATAACAACAACAACAATTTTATACAATACCCGCCTTCCCTCCTGCACATGTTTACAGTGGCAGACAGCTAAACCGGAAGAGACCAAAGTGTTGTGAGCGCTAGCGCCACCTTGCGGCCGAAACCGGCATTAGGAATAGCGCAAAAGGCGGATTGGAACTCAACACTTGGATTTGCATTCATTGATGAAGCTGCTTTTGCCTTGTCGCCTACACACATACAGTAGTTCTATTCATTGTGTGTTTGACATGCTTTGGCTGATCGCACATTAATGGAGAACCATACTCAAATAATATTCATCCGTAATACAGAAATAATCAAGAATACAATCTGGTGAGCAGCTGTGAATCCATTGATTAATAAATCTTTTTTTTTTTTGAAAATATTTTGTTGGTGGAAAGAGTTAATAGGTGGTAGGGAGAAGGTTTATATTGGCGGAGTAATTTTGATGCTGAGAATGTGAGCGATATTTCAGAGGAGTTCTCCAGCTGATGGCAAAGGGGAGCAAATCTTGTAACCCATGAAACACCAGTGTTCTCTATCTCATTGAATTACAATATTCCACTGATGAATACCTTTTCATTATAGTCATATCCTGATATTGTATTTCATTGAGATAGATGGCACTGGTGTTCCATGGTGTTACAAGATTTGCCATCAGCTGGACAACCCCACTGCAGACAGTGTATGATGCCAATATACTGCCGAAGTCCTACAGGATGTGCCAGGATGTTGTACATGCATTGTAAGACCATCCAAAATAAAACTGTTTCAGGTAACTCATACCTACCCAAAATATGGAATTGGTAAATTATAGAGTAGACCTCAATTCCTTTTTTTGCTGAAATGGAATTTCCTACTGCTGGGAGCCGCCCATCATTGCACCTGCTATGACTGTTGAGGCAGATCTATTGTCAAAGCAGTACCTTCAATTTTAGTTCAAGCCAGTATATTTCTGTGTATAGCCAGTGATTAATGGATTTCGGTGCAATATTTAAATTAGCCAAAATTGATAGCTGAAGAGTACTTCAATGGAGTTGGTGTTCTGGTTATTGGGCTGTGAACATGGTGAAATGAAACCATTTTTTACACAGTGAAACTGACCTTACTGACATATGCGTTCGTGTGCAAACACGGATTAACAAGTGAAGAAATTAAAACAATAGCACAGTTCATTTCCCGCCTAATCACCCACGCCAGCACTCAATCACAATAGATCTTCACTTCTTTACTTAGCTAGCTACTGTAAAGATCGTGTGTAAAGCTCCAGCGTATTACGGAAGGATTTTACGTTTACAACGAGTGATAACATCATCTACAAGTCTACAAAGCAACGAAAAGATCAAGTTGGGAAGTATTCTTGTGTATATCTGTCGATAAAATAATGGCCTCTATGTTCTGTTCCGTCTGTGGGAAGTCTAAATCAACGACCGACTTACATTCTGTTTGTCTTGCGTGTCGAGGCAATATTGCTTGTGATTGTACCCATAGATGTCAGGAGTGTCAACAATGGCCCGATGATTTATTTCAAGATTTAATGACCGGGTCTCGTGCGGGTTCCCTTCCCCCTGGTTTAATGTCGGAGACTAATATCATGACTCCGCCCTCCCATTTTATTGAAAATGGGACGGCGAAGAAGCCTGCATCGATTGGCAGTCCTTGGATGGGCCCTTTACGTTCTTTATTAGATAAAGGTATTGCGCCAAGCACTAGTATTTTTGTTTCTGATCTGTCCACAGGTAAAAGGAAGAAACAGGTAAAAGTAATGGGGTCCGTCCTAGATGAAGGTACGGGAGAGTCAGCCGAGGTCACAGTGGAACTAGATCTTCCCGAAAGTGTGTCCCCCATGGAAAATCGAGACGAACGAGATGAGGACCACTTTGACTCCGGGCATAAACACTGGTGACGTTGTAAGTACGCCCGTATGTGCTGTTGGGAATGATATCACTGGGGGGACTCCCGCTGGGAATACCCCGATATCTAATAATTCCCAGGTGTCGTTTGTTGGTCGTCAACCAATTTCGACACACCCTGTTGCTCCAGGGGCAGCCTTAGGCATGGTAAGTGGTGCTGTAAATAACTATGGTGTAATACCAGGTATAGTTAATTTCAGCACAGCAGACAATACCTCTGGTGGATATAGAGACAATGTATCCATGGTCTTACCAGGAGTAAACTCCACGACCTTACGTAATACCCCAGTCACGGGAGTTATCACGCAAGGCCGGGGAGGATTAAATCCCTTGCAATTGAACACCTCTGGGTTGACAAACGCAGGGGATCGAGGTCATTGTTCTGCAGGAACAATGCCAGTTTCACACTTAATACCTCAGAGTGTTAATAGAAACAATACGGCATTGTTCCAGTCACAACAGGGTATGACTGAGAATGGTTCTGGGTCGGGTGTCATAAACCCATATAGGGCTCATTATCAACTTCCTGTCAGCCAATTCCGGTCGCCTGCGGGTTCCGGTATGGTTAACTCCGGGATTCCGGTTAGGACTTTCGTCCTTCCGGTCCCACTATAAGGAGGCCTGTTGTGACAAACCCCGGTGGGTTGAGACTTCCGGTTCGTCCGGAAATGCAGTGGGCTAGGCCTATTGCATCCCCTTATAGGCGGGTCTCTAATAGTCCACAAATCAATACGGGAGTTCCGGTTATTGATGGTTCTCTGTCTGCTGTTATTCTGCAAAGAATGGAACAACAGGCAGCTGAACTAGATCAGTTCCGGCGACTCTTGACTGCCGCTTCCGGTACTGTTCAGGTTCCATCCCCGGTTCCGACACAGCTTCCGGTAGTATCGTCTGATCCGATTGATTTGTCTACTGACCCATCGATGAGACGTCAGGGGGTCGCGCAACGTCAATCCATTGAGGATAATGACAGTGATCATGATCCGGAGAGACGTTCATATTCAGAGGTACTAGAAGCTCTGTACGAATTGTACCCTAATATGTCACGACCCCCACCGCCGACATCCTCTCGCCTACATACTATGGCAGAGGCTCCGTCGACAACTACCATGCAGACGTCGTCACTTCCTGCGTCAGATGCCATTCATGGTTTATGTTCCGTTCTTGATACGGTTTTAGCCCAGCCTAAAACAATGCAGGAACGTATTACAAGAACGGGAAAACGTGCACTCTTTAGACCGGCTTCCGCTTCGGCACCACTTCCGGTGGAGAAGCCCACGCCTAGAGCGTACGGAATTCATGATTCGGCATATGACTTTAAGGCCGCGGAACCGGAACCTGATCTTGCCGACATATGTAAAGGCAACAAGGTCCCTTCCAAGGTCTTGATCCCGCTAACTGATAAGCAGTCTTCTACTATGGAAGAAGCTGCGCGGCAGGGGGTAGCCATAGCCTCTCACATGGACTGGTTTCTAACGGCCATATCCACTGTGTTGAGCAGGTTGTCGCGTTCGCAGTTAGCAGCCAGTAGTAGTCCTGAGCTACAATTACTGACGGATCTTCAGAACGTGGCTGCTAAAGCTAATGCTGATGCAATGGCTTTAGCCGCGTTCAATGCTGCGATGGTTGTTCATCTGAGACGACAAGCTTACTTGTCTTCCGTCGTCAACCATGCTCCTGATATAGTCATTCGTACTTTGAAGGAGCAATCGCCAGCATCTTCGCTGTTGTTTAATGGCATTATAGCGTCTCTAAGGGATACGGTGGAGAAGGCTAAGCCTAATCCTCCGCCTAGAGCGGGTGGTATGGGGACAGGAAAACGTATTTCTACGGACACTTCCGGTCCACCAGCCAAGCAACCTAGGCCGACTACTTTCGCTTCCGGTCCAAAAGGGAAGTCTCAAGCGGCGGGTCGCATGCCACAACAGCAAGGCCAGACCAATCCCAACTATAAAGGTAAAGGGAAAGGTCGTGGCAAAAAGCAGCAGGGCCGGTGACGATTCGGGCCATGTCAATCTCATGACATGGCGGGACCACGAATTGCCTCAACTTCCGGTCCCGCCGAAATCCAGTCTCCCGGTCGGGGGACGACTTCAAGGATTTTGGCGGAATTGGCAAAACTGGGGATGGATCCGTGGGTAATCCGTACTATTCGATACGGTTACCCCCTAGAATTTACTATAGATCCACCCCTTACTGCTGCTCCCAAGCCCTCCCGTATACCTATACGGAAGGCACACCTTCTGGTAACACAGGCATCTGTGGACAAACTTATCCAGAAGTATGCAGTAATAGAACTTCCGGTCCACGACCGGTCCCCCGGGTTCTATTCTCCGGTCTTCCTTGTGCCAAAGAAGGATACACCGGAAATGCGCATGATAATAAATCTGCGCAGGCTGAACAAGGACTTCCTGATGAAACCCCCTCACTTTCGGATGGAGTCCTTCCGGTCCATCAGGACCACTCTGGTTCAAGGGGAATGGTTAACTTCCTTGGATCTTCGGGACGCTTACCTGCATATCCCGATTCATCCAAGTTACCGGAAGTACCTGAGATTCCTGGTCGGTGCTCGCCGTTTCCAATTCCAGGTTCTACCTTTCGGTCTAGCCAGTTCCCCTTGGGTCTTCACCAGAGTATTTCAGCCAGTGGCGGCGTATCTGCACAGTCGAAGTATCAAATATCATTTTTACCTAGACGATTCCATTATCAGGAATATGTGCAGAATACAACTCCGATGCGATACAACATTTGTATGGCACATCCTCGAACTACTGGGTTATCTCCCACACGAGGAAAAATCGGAGATAACACCGTCACAACAACGGAACTTCCTAGGCGTGGCGTACACCAAATTGGTCATTGCTCGGCCACCGGAAGTTCGTTGGTGCAAGATATGTCGCGACATTCCACTGTTCATCAGACATTCTTGCCGCACTGCCATCCAGTTTGCATCAATAATCGGTCTACTGACATCCACACAGGATGTCACACCATGAGGCCGATTACAGTTACGGCCACTAATGATCTATTTAAATCAGCATTGGCCACACAGGCACAGGAATCCCATGATTCCTGTCACAGAGGAAGTCAAACATCACCTATTATGGTGGATGGACCCTCTCAACGTGATGCCTGGTGTAACACTGCTCCCGTTTCAAGCTACTCATCAGCTGTTCACGGATGCTTCGATGCAAGGATGGGGGGCCCACCTCGGATCCAAGTCGATATCAGGCTATTGGACTCCGCAGGAGAGGTTACTCCATATCAATGTGTTAGAGTTCATGGCCGTCAATCGAGCAATACTCTTATTGATACAGGACCTCAAAGGCCAGTCGGTTCTGGCAGCTACAGACAACACAACTGTCTTAGCTTACATCAACAAGATGGGGGGGAACTCGGTCCTCGAAGCTTCTGAAGCAGACCGAGATACTCTACCATCTGTGCTGGCAGAACGATATCATACTTCGTGCCAGACACATACCAGGACATCTGAATGTACTAGCCGACGCACTGTCGAGAAAACATCAGATTATACCGACGGAGTGGCAGCTTCACACAGATATTCTGCGCCAAATCGCTCAGATTTGGGAACTACCGCTGATAGATCTGTTCGCTACTCACCTGAATCATCAACTCCCTCTGTATATGTCCCCTGTACTGGATCCTCTAGCAGTGGGAGTCGATGCTCTATCGCAGGATTGGACGGGTCTAATAGCGTATGCTTACCCGCCCCCTTCAATCCTGCCTCTAGTT